>JANHGN010026446.1:8755-23643 GCA_024605025.1 Megaceryle maxima
TACGCAGAAGCTTGAGACGCATGCGTTTACTTTTGACGCAGAGAAACGCAGAGTAACTTTTCACGCCCATGTTTCCTCTACGAAGACGCATTCGTATGCCACCACAGGAGGAAAGGCAGCGCACCGCGCAGCCATACGAGGACCTCTGCACGGAAGGTGGGCAGAAGCGTCGACCTGCATCTCTCGAACAGTCTCCGAATACATACACACATACATAAACAGATTTCCCACCTGCTGCTGCACTTCTTTTCAATTTGCCCCTGAAAATATTCAGCACCATTGAAGCTGGAGGTCATAACTTTCAAGCAAAAGGCAAAACTCAAGTCTTTTGAGCTAATCACAAGACCTAAATCCTTGTACGTACGGGATAAAAACACATCAAAGAGCACATGTCAAAGGAGATGACGTAAGTCATCTCCATTATTGGCATTTTATGAAACAGGGAAAGCAGCCTCCAGTAAACA
Source organism: Megaceryle maxima (assembly GCA_024605025.1). NCBI lineage: Eukaryota > Metazoa > Chordata > Aves > Coraciiformes > Cerylidae > Megaceryle > Megaceryle maxima. The sequence continues at coordinate 9,220 of JANHGN010026446.1, forward strand.
AGAGGCTGGCAGAAACATGATAATTTAATAGAGGTGTCATTTTTGAAGATGAGCACTTGTACTCCAGACACACATATTAGGGTATTTTTGCAAGCATGAGAGGCTCACCAATAATTACGCAGCCTCCTCTACAGATTTCACTGAACTTAAAATCTCTCTGTTCTCTTGAAAGCCACTTTCTTGCCAGTAGCTTTAATTTCTCTAGCTACACCAAGTTCACGGACGTGCAATCATTTTTTGGTGGAAAATACATAGAGTCCCAGTGCTCTAGGTCAGGTAAGGAGGACAGCACTGACCTTCACAGCCCCAAAACATTAGCGTATCACCTGCAAGAATCATTTGCAAGAACCACCTTGAGCAGCATCTCTCACTTGATGTGGAGCATTTATATTTAAATGATCCAAAAATAATTAAAATATATTTTCAGCAAGACAGATTTGTGTATAAAATAAACACGCACATAGAGTAGATGTAGAGAATAAACACACACCAAAGCACACTCTAGGATAACTCCATAGCACATTTATGGGGAAGGAGTCTCTGGTATCTCACCACTTAAACCAGGGTATGAACAAGGTGCTGGCCTTCAGGGTTTGTAAGGGTTTTCCTCTACTGCTCTGAAATGTATCTACCCTGCCCCATTGCACTATAAATATTGATGTTGTAAGAGAAAGTTACAATTAATGTGGATATTTCTTGTCGTTTTTTTTTGTTTTAAAGATAGTCTGGTTTTCATACTTTTTTTTTTTTTTTTAATTGTAGCAAACAGAAGCATATCAAGTATTTTAATTACTCTTGGGTCGTTTGCACTCATATAATTTCATACCCACATATCTTTAATATTTATAGCAGACACTGAAAAAAATTTAACATATGTAGTGATTTTCACCCAGTAATTCCACACTCTTCCGGAATACAAAGATGTAATTTGTCACCATTTATACAACCTGCTAAAAATCCAGCTAGTAATTCACGTGAACAAGTTTCTCCTCGAAGATTTTAATTAAAACACAAATGCCTTGCACACTTCAAATTGTAATATCCTGTGCATGTATTTTAACTACTGTCTGATCAGAAGGGGGTTTTGTAAATAAGATGCATTCTCACATCTGAAGAAATTCCATGTAATTAGCTGAATGCAATAAAATACATATTTTAAGACGACCCTAAAATAGCAACCCTAATGAATAGCATGTACAATAGAAATAAAACATTTAGGTAATGGCAACAATTTGAGACACCAAAGATAAAGACAAAGTCAGGACTAAAGGAAAATACTATTAGCAGGGCAGCAATTCCTTATGTTTTAAAGAAAAGTTCATATTCTTTGGAGAATTCTGTGAAGAGTTTTTCAGAAAGGAATCCATAAAACAGGAAATTTACCGTAAAATTGAAACGGTACCTCACATGGGATCTAGTGGTTGTTTTACAGCGACTGCATGTGCTTGCTGGTTCAATGAATAAAAAAAAAAAAAGTTATGATTATGATGCATAGGGGATAAAATCAGCCTCAAAATAGATTTATTTTTTTCCCCCTCAATACTTCCCAACTAACGTGTCTCCATTGCCTTGAAAGCCTTTCATGTTAATGAGAGGTTAAGGCAGTCACTTTTGGATACTTGCATTTGTGTGTGTGCGTGTGTATACTGATGCTATTTGCTGTCTCCAGAAAGCCACCCGCCAAAGGCGACATTTTGCCCTCTGATGCCTACCCAGAGCTCCAATTAAAGTCAAGGGGAGTTGTGTGCACATATCTGAGGGATAGCTGGCCCCAAAATCTATTTCTCAAGTTGCTGAAAATCTCCCTGGAACAAAATGAAAGTGATAATAGGAACAGAATATAATAAAATAACTGCGCTCTCAGGAGACCCTAAGACCACATCCTTTGTTTCTCTGAAACATTCCTTGGTAACTTTTCAGCTCTGTCACTTTTTATTGCCCAAACTCTACAGTATTCCTGTCCTCCTCAGCATCTCTATATTTTTTAATCATCATTGGTCTGTAATTTGTCAGTAATCTCTGCATTTTAACAAGCAGACCCAAAGCTTGCTCCAGATTCTTTTTCAAAAGTGAAGATTTATGTCAAGTGGAGGTATGTTTGACAAACTGACACTCAGCAGCAATTCCTAAAAAATATGTATGACTTTTTTTTCTCACTGTTACCATTTTTTGTTTTACCAAAAACGATGATTCACAATTTCTGGAAACTGGGGACAAGCGGGGTAAAAGGAACTATTAATGTCCTAAAAATATACATGCTTTAGTCTTGTCACCGATGTATGTTAATCACAGCTCAGAACTTCAGAGATGCTTCATGTTTTCCCTGGACAACCAGGAGGAAGTTAGCTAAGATTTGCCAGGAATATTTGGTTACCTGAAGTTAGACTAACAGTGCAATCCATAGCACCAATAAATACTGCTACTCTGCCTTACACAAGCTATCTGCTGTGCCCCTGTTTTTACAAAGGCTTGAACATACTGGGTATTACCCAATACATATTAACATTTCTACATATTAAAACTCGACAGTAATCTCTGAACAAATCTATCTTAGAAATAAATTGGATTAATCTTTGATTTAAACACAAGTTTGATGAAATTATTCTTTAAAAAAAAATAATGGTAAGAAATGGTTACATACTTGAATCGGTTTGTGTAATCTGGCTGCATTTGTGGCTTCTATTTTTCTGGGAATGAGATCTCAAATAATGTCAGTGTATTTCTTGTATTCTCTAGTCCTAAGGGAAAGTTGACCTTATTTTCATTTTCCCACTGCCTGAACCTTTGGTTTGCTGCAGAATTCCGGGAAGAACTTCCTGCAGGAGAACAATATCTGGCACCCATCGAGCTGACTAAGTGAAGGAGCAGTATACTAAAGGGTAGGTCAGCTTTGAGTAAATAAGGTAAATAATTTTTATCCTGGATATGAGACCTCAGAGGTGAAGCTGTAACACCTTTCAGGAAGCTAAGAACAGTGAGCCGAAGGCTGCTGCTCTCTTAGTAAGCGGACAGAGGGTCATTCCGTTATAAAGCCCATTGTGTTTTTAGTGCACATCTTTATTAAAAATAAGGCATCAAAAGCATTTCCATTTCAGGCTTGGGACAAAGCATTTGTTTGGTTTGATTATTATTTCTGCCTCCCCGCCAAAAAAAGGAGTAGTTTTTGTTAATATTTTTAGTAAATACATGTACTTTTTGGTATTATAAGGGGGGGTGATTAAAATAAAGCAAGCAATAAAATTGGAGAGAGCTGTTGGCAGGTTCCTTCATAGTTTTAAGTACTGATACAAATGCACTTTGTCAGCAAAGGAACTCTAGGTCAAGGCAGCAAGTGAAAGTCTGTACTGTCCAACACTCTGCAGTGAATTCACACTCACCATAGAGTGGTGAGCACTATGGTTTCTCACAACGAGCACTAACTTAGGCAGCAAAAACATGATGGAGTTCAATCTGGACAAAGGTGAGGTTCCTCTGTCTGAAGGTCAAGTTAAAGGTGGAGTTGCTTTCCTGCGGCCACCAGCGTGCACAAAGCATGTTTCTCATGTAACTGCCCAGATCCAGCCACAGGAAAAGTAAAGACCAGAACAAGAATTACAGGAGATAGTATAAGGGGAGACCAACAGCCTTCTCTAAATCCTACCAGAGTAGTTCTTCAAACCCAACCCGCAGTAGCAAAAGCACAAAACGTGGTAATGGGCTCCACTCACACACTACTGGGTCAGGACAACAAACAACTCCTGACCAAGGCAGGACCCTGCAGAACCAAGTGACATATAAAATAGACTGGGTTTCACAAACCCTCTCCTTTAATCTCTGCCTTCACAGTTTTGATCCAATTTACTAATTTAGAGTTAAGAAACATTTTGTGATAAAAAAAGGTGTGCCAGTTCCTCTGGTCTTTCAGATATGCTTTCCCACCTTCCTGTGATTGCAGTTTGTGGATTTCTAGAGCTAAAGAGATACCTTTAATGAATGTATTGAGCCACTCCTGGCACAAGGGTTTGTTAGAAAAGAACTGTTACATCTGTTTCATCAGTGACTGCAACCCTTCTGGGTAACTCTAGAGAAGAGTATGGACAACACCAACATCTTGTCTGTCCAGAGTGGCCATTTCCTACTCAAATTTTGTTCCATCATCTCAGCTGTGACCACAGGCACTGGATGCACAAGAGCATACAGTATTCCCTGATCCTTCTAGCTCACTCCTTCATTAACTCAGTCTCCATCCAACTCAGGAGTGGGTTTTGTGCAGCAGAGCATTCCTAATAAACACCCACATCTCATTCAAAACCACTTTCAGCACTGACGCTATTCTTAAATTCTGTGGTTAATCTGGACTCTAATTTCAGCACTTTTACAGCAGCTGAGAATTCATTGCCTTAAAGTGTAAATCCAGCAAGGATTAAACCAAATTTAAAAAACAGGGCCTCTTCTTTGAGGCAAACAGGCATATGGTTTTAAATATTTCAGAATTCTAGCTGTACCTGTGAAACAGAAGCCTGAGCAGATCACAAGCCTGAGTGCTGGTTAACTAGACTAGTGCAAAAGCTTCAGTAGACTTAAATTAGAAGAAATTTAGAGAAACTCATTCGAGTTCACATTGGCAATCAGATTAAGACACATTGGACCAGTGGGGCAATTATCCCAAACTCAGTTTGGGACGGTACAAGTGATCTGTAGAGAGCAGTTGCCCTTGAGATGAAGGGAGCAGCAAGGCAAAATAGACTGATGTATAACAACCACATGTTTCTTGAGGGAAAAGTAGGCTCTGGCAGAGCTCCAGCCAGGGTACAGCAGGCAGCTGTATCTCGCTCTGAAAATGCAACAATCACCTTCTACAAGAGGATGCAAAGGGGCTGGTTATCTGCGTAGAACTCCTTGCAATCCGCAGTCGTGCCTCTGGTGCAACTTTACACCAATGTTTTATTATTCTCACTAGGGAGGAGCACGTTTCTGTAAATGCATTAGAAGTGTAAATATATTAATGCAATACTTTCTCCCAATTAAATAATTTATATGCTCCCTTTATAACTGAAGCATGAAAGAATATGTGGCTTTCTACTAATATTTGAAATGGCAGTGGTTCAAGTAGTGCCACTTTATGGAGTCAACAAGGTGTAGGTAAAACAGGAGTGTAGGTTCAGAAGCAGTCACGTTATCCAGCATCCCTGTATTACAGTGTACTACTACATATACCTGTGGTGTTCTCTGCATCACAACAGTGAAAAGCAACATCTATAACACATACTTAATTTTTAGTGCTTTCCCCTAAGTGTGATATAGGAAAAGAGACATATTCCATAGCGCAATATTAAAAATGTATCTTTCCTCCAACGTTTGTGAGAACCTGCAGATCAGACCTCTACAACAGCTCTCCTGAGGCAGGAAAAATCATTTCCTGTCTCTTTTCCCATGAATTTTGTTGCAATTTGCAGGACTTTGTGGGAAATTTGCCACAGTTTGTGGGACGCTTCAGTCCTCTATGGGAGTTTGCAGTTGTGTGCTGCTGCAGCCCAAAGACTTCACTGAGATATAGATTTCATATGGTGTGATTTAAACGCAGCACTTCATGCTAGGATAGAGAATAGCCTTGTTTGTTCCAAATCACTGGGAATGACGTATTACTCCACTCACAGAGGTCTGAAATCAGCTGGGCAATCAGGAGCCCCATTCATGAGCTATAGGTCAAGGGTAATAAAGGAGCAGAAAAAAAATGAACCTTCTCCACAAGAAAATTATGGATCAAACAGGAAAGAAAGCTTGAGGAGCAAAAAATAAAATCAATTAAAAAAAAGTAATATCACATGGAATACTAATTATATTATTGTGAAAAACAGTTAATACTTGGACCTCACTTTTTTCTTGGCTTTCACAAAAATCAGCAACATCCCATCTCCCAGGTAGCTGGTGAGCTAATACTGCAGCTTGTTGGCTTCATCTCAGCTTTTCACGTGAATGGTACAACAAGGTCTCATGTGAATCAACTTTGCTGAATATAAGAGGAAAATAGGCTCCTAAAATGATAATACCTGCAATACAAGACTGTTTTAAGTGCCTAAACTATACTTTTGGGTTTTTTTGGTTTTTGTTTTTTGGTTTTTGTTTTTTTTTATGGCAGAAAAAGTCTGCTTTTTGAACAGAAGGGAGAAAACAATGACTGGACAGTGGCGTGACCAACTCTTCAGGAACATTTTTCAGTTTTTTGTGAACTCCAGTACCCACAACAGCTCTTTAGGTAAATATTTCCTCAGGTCAAGTGTACCACTATCATTCTGTAAAATGGGGCTTTTTCACTTAGGTTCTTCAAAACCTTAAAATATATTTATCTTCCTGAAATAAAGCTGCAATTTCATTTTCAGAAAACAGAAATTTACCATCCCCTTTGTGCCTCCATTTCAAAGTGCCATGAGAAAAGTAAAAATGCCCAGTGTTTTCCAGCGCATAGCAAGGAGTTTGCAACTCAAACCACTGGACTTCTCCACCTTCAATACTGAAGTACAGTGGTTTTGTGATACACCTACATTCATCCACATTATGGCCACGGTTTGAATCTGCCTAAGGAGGAATCTGGTTATAAAGAGATTTTGGCATCCTTTTGCTTCTTTCGAACTGATTTCTGTTATTCCAAAGTAAGTGACAACAAAAAGATTACTTCATGTTCTAGGCTCTAAAGAATGTTTTCTTTATAAAAGAGGTGGATATCTGCATGGTTTCCACTGCTACCATATGATGAGAAAACTGAGCCCCTCACCTCTGTTCGTAGGAGAGGATGTGATAAGTACCAAGCACCGCAGTTGTTCACAAAAGCAGTTCTAACCACTGTCAATGGACCATGCTGGAATTAAGTCATTTCTACAGATGGGTCAGAAAAATAGTTCACAGAGCTTCATAGCATTTGTTATACATAAATTATTCAGCTCAGATTTCTCATCGTCCAAATAAGTTCAAAACATGCAAAGTCCTGTGATTTTATTTTGATGAGCACCCTGTCAATGATGGCTCAACCAGTCTGAGGAAAAGCTCTTACCATCACAAGAAGCCACGCAAAGCCCACACCTCCTATTGTTTTGACTTTGGGTGGGTTTTTATTTTACGACTGGCTTGCAGAGGACTTTTACATTGCATGCTTTTTTTTCCCTCCCCCATCTACAGCAAAAGCCACTGATCTGGTACTTAACAAGACAGACAGTTAATAATTCATATGCTCACGTTAAACCAGGTAATGCCATAAAATGGTGGAACCTGCTTCCGAGTTAATTTTTAAATAGCGCTTTGGAATGCTGAAGGGACTGCAAGCACCTCAACAGTATGTAATATTAACACATAAAAAGCTACATTTATATAACATTTATGCGACAAATCAACAAACGCACAAAAATCCAAGAGGCAAATGCTCCACCCGTAGCTTGCTCATAGACTTTTTGCTGTGACTCTCACAGGCACAGAGAAGCTGGACCGAGATGTGAACCCCATGAGGCATGGCAAAATAACACAGGGCACTACTAGATAAACCTCTGATTCCTCTGCACTTACAGAAGCCCAGCTCAAATGGGTAAAACACCACATTTCAATTATTTTGTGTTAAATTAAAAAAAACACCCCAATATTATGGAAGCTTAGCACATGCATAGGGAAATTCCAGAAATGTAGCTTTCAGAGTAGTGTGAGCAGAAGCTTCTGTCTCTGAGAAACCCAACTGCAAGATTACTACAAGAGCGATCCACTGGTTCCTCTTGCACCTCAGGGCCTCCAAATGCACAACTTCATGGGTCTGACAGCCCATGGATGCTTTCTCTATAACCCGGATCCTGATGCCCAACATGTAGTTAATCCAATAGTCAGTGTTTCTTGGCCTAGATTTGTCATTCTCATCTATATTTAGAACTTTTAGAAGACTGCAGCTTTCCTGGCCCAATATGTTTAGTTTATTTAAATAGAAAAATATATTCTAAATTTCTTTCTAAGATACATGTAAGAATCTTTTCATGTTCAACTTCATAAGTACTTTAATTTTCTGTGAATTCACTGCCTTGCTGTCTTTTAAGCACGTATTTAAAATGTTCTCAGACTAAGATATCATATACTCAGCCTTTGAAAGAGTCTTAAAAACCACAATATATGGTAGCAATTATTCTAAAACAGTCACCAACTTGAGTAAAGTTTCAACAAAAACATCATTTAATATGCATTCTTTGGAGCATCAGTTAAATATTAAGTCTCAAGGGTGTGAAGGGAGTTTTTGTTTGGATATTTATTTTGTTCTAAAAATTATTCTGTTTGGTTTTAATAGATTAACCCACATAACTGATTTGGAGTTTCCCAAGGAGATACAAATGTCCTTTGAAATTTTCATTTACAAAAAAATGGAGAAAAAAAAATTAAATAAATAAAGAATAACAATTACACAAACCAAAACACAAAAAAAGCACAAACCAAAACAAGTAACTCCTCCATCTCATAATGAGGAAGACCTGCTAAGCCAGATGGAAATCCTTTTCCAGTAGTGCCACAGTTACCTGAACCAGACATATTTCTAGCCAGATAGTCTCTCTCCAGCCACCCAAGCAGAAACAGCACCATGCTGCTGATTACCATTGAACCATGTTTTGATACATCAGGAAGCAGCATCTGGTAAAAGCTTTACTCAGATGGACTTTCAAAGGAAACTTCAGTGGGTGCATTAAGAAGAGTGTGGGCAGCAGGTTGAGGGAGGTTCTCCTCCCCCTCTCCTCTGCCCTGGTGACACCACCTCTGAAGTACTGTGTCCAGTTTTGGGCTTCCCAGGTCAAGAGAGACAAGGAACTACTGGAGAGATCCCAGCAGAGGATATAAAGATGATGATGAAGGGAGTAGAACATCTTTGTGCCCAGGAAAGGCTGATAAGCCTGGGACTGTTTACCATGGAAAAAAGACGACAGAGGAGATCTGGATCAGTGCTGATCAATAGCTAAAGGGCAGTGGTCAAGGGGGTGAGGCCAAACTTTTCAAGTGGTGCCCAGCAGCAGGACAAGGGGCAACAGGCACAAACTGGAACCCAGGAGGTTCCACCTGAACACAAGACAAAACTTCCCTGAGAGGGTGCCAGAGCCTGGCCCAGGCTAGCAAGAGAGGCTGGGGAGTCTCCTTCTCTGGAGAGATTCCAAACCCACCTGGACAATGGGATCCTGGGCCCCCTGCTCTGTGTGGCCCTGCTGGAGCAGGGGGGTGGCACCAGATCATCTCCAGAGGTCACTTCCATCCCCTATCATTCTGTGACCTGAGTATGTGATGCTTAGAAGGGTGGAGCTGCTTCTGCCAAACTGCATTAAAAAAAAAAAAAATACAAATTCACTGCACAAAAAGACTGAGGCAAAACGGCTTCAGTGACAATTTCCTCACATACCTGATTCCATTCACTCAGGGAACCTGAGCTACTGCACGTCATCTGTGACCGAGACCAACTCGAAACAGAGCTCAACTTAGAAAACACAACTTACTGTTACAGGTCTTTGGATTTCTCTAACAACTGACAGTTTCTGCCCCAAAGTGGAAAAAACGTCATTCATATAATTAATTGCCATTTTTCTAGTTCCAAAAATATGCTTATTTTGTAGGAAAAAGAACCCCAAACACCTGCTTTACGATGCCTACACAACTCTACCTTCAAGGCATTAGCCTGCGCAACTATAATAAACTATCATTCACAGGACAGCAAATTTACATAGCATACTAATGCATGGTAATACATGTAATATAACTCAGCAAAAGGCTGAATGAGATGAAGTGATTTCCCTGGCCTGGGACCGCCCAGCTGAGGGTGTTATTATCACACAAATTAGTGTGACTTGAATGTGTCCCTTTAAACGTATTAGGATAACAATAACGACAGTTCACCCTAATGTGACCTGCTTCTTCCGTAACATTTAACACAGTGAAAATCTGTTACCACTGCAAATAAATATAGATATATATATAATGTGTCTCATATTATTTTAGGACTCTATCTTTCTGTTTAAAAAAAAAAAAAAAATGGACAAGTAACGTTTCCTTTCAACTGGAAAATGATCGAGTTCTTTGAACAGGCAAAAAATTAATTAGAAAAACCTAACTTCTGCCAACTTTAAAAAACCCCACCTAATTAAGGATTTGTAGTCTTGACATATCATAGTTCACTTTATGCTGCAACAATTTCTCACTTTTCTCCATTTCATAAAACTTGTAAAATCTCATATACTTTGTGTATAAAACTACAGGGCAAGGAGCAGTTGAGTTTTCATTATATTTTTACAATGTCCATTAAAGATTATTTGTATATTAAAACTCCTTTTGTACCCTTTCCATGCAGGATCTAGCCTAAAATACACATATTCACAGCATTATATGAATGAAGAGTTAATATTCTGTTCCTGTGACCATCATCACTGTAGTCAAGGTGAGGAGAACGGGGGCCAACCACCCCCTACAACAACAAAAAGAGCATAAAGTATGCAGCAAATAATTTCAAGGTTAAAAAAAGTAATCTTTGTAGCAATTCCCAGAGATCAACAAAAGGACACTGTACAGAGCTAGGTTCTAAGCTCTCATAGAATTATATAATCATAGAACAGTTTGGGTTGGAAGGGACCTTAAAGACCACTGAGTTCCAACTCCCCTGCCACGGGCAGGGACACCCACCCACTAGACCATGTTGCTGGAAGTCCTGTCCAACCTGGTCTTGAACACATCCGGTGATGGAGCATTCACAGCTTCCCTGGACAACCTGTGCCAGTGTCTCACCACCCTCACAGGAAAGAGCTTCTTTTTCATTTGTAATCTAAACCTCCCCTCTTCGGGCTTGGAGCTATTACCGCTCATCCTATTACTACAAGCCTTTGCAAAAACTCCCTCCCAAGCGCTTGAAGTAGTCCCTCTTCAGATACTGTTAGCCTTAAATAAGGTCTCCCAAGAGATTCTCTTCTCCAGGCTGAATAACCCAAACTCTCTCACCCTGTCCTCACAGCAGAGGGGTCCCAGTCCTCAAATTCCAGTCCCCAGCATGAATTCATATGGCTTCAAACACAAGGTAAATTAGACTGAGTGAAGCAGATGTGAACATGGCTCACAACAGATGTGGGACAAAACTGAGTGCGTCATGTACAATGTGTCCAACTTGTCAGAGTGCCTTTTATCTCTGAGCTACTGCCTGCCAGAGGTGAGGGAGAGAGGACATCATACCCCTCTGCTGCGCCACATTTCAGGCAGGAAATAAAAGCTTGGCACTTGATGCCATTAAAAAAGTACTAACACCTTGGGCCAGAAAGGGACTTAATAGTCTTGTTACATCAAACCTACTAACCAATGGAGAGGCACAAGAGGTTGTATTGATATTGCTGAACTTCATAAATAATTTTTCATATATTTGTTCTTTTGAAATGCTGAAACAGTGACAGACCATAAATTACACAACCTTTTTTAAGCCATTTCCTTTACCTCCTAATGTCATACAACACTACCAGTATTAAAAATTATTTTTATCAGAAATGATAAGTGAGAGATGCAGCAGATAAATGCACTGCATTACTGTGCTATGGCTTCCCCTTGTTCCCCTTCACACACACCTCACACACACACAGACATTCCCCCCCAGCTTTCTAACCCCTTAAAAGCAGAGCAAGAGGCTCTAGCACCAGAGCAGATGGACTCTGAGTCTACATGACTGGGTTCAGTCTTCACCCCACAAGATTAAGCCAAAACTGGAATGGAAGCACACTGCACCCAAAACATTACCCTGGCACCAAAAGCCATAGTTAAACCCAAATCAGGCACTTTGGAAACTGAAAGTACTCCGGACTTTTTAACATAAAGCAAATTTACTTTGCAAGCCCATGTATGGGGTTTATGTTCCTGACTTCATGCATCTAGCAAGAGATTTTCAAAGTACAAAGGGCAGCCAAGCGCTCAACACCATTGATCTGCCGCAGAAATAGGCCACCTAGCTAAACCTCCTGCATTTAAATATCCCTTGCCTAAACCTGAAAACGATGACTTCTGTTCCCCCTTTCTCATCATAAGCTTCTTATCCCAAAAGAGAAACATCAAAAGAGAAAGACCTTAAAACATTAAACAAACACAAACTGTTAGACTTGCTTTTTTAATAAGGAAAAGAAAATTTAAGACAAAGCCAAGTATTTCAGCAACCAAGGAAAATAGGATGGTGTTAAGCTCTAGGTCAGGATGTTAATGGTGTTAGAACAAGTCCTAGGGCTAAGGTTAATGATGGTATCTTCCATCATAATCCTAAATGTAAAATACTTGCTATTATTAGAATCTTTTATTCCTAATCCTGTTAAATTTCTACTCTCACAGTGACTTGGAGAGTCGGAGAAGTAGAGCACAGGTCAACCGACTCTTCTGTTAGAAATTTCTAATTCAAATGGAGGTTGTTCTTTTCTCTAAGTTAATTTTCATTTAATCTACTTTTTTTTTTTCTTTCCTCTTTAATCAAAACTAAAATATTTGCCAAGAATGGAAAAATCAGTGAGAAAACATTGTGATTTTAACTCTGACTATAGCCTTAAATAAAATTCAGGGAATATTTAGGGGACAGTAAAAGGAGGACAAGGACCATTTGGTGAGCACTCACCACACTGAAGTCACAGTGCTCGTTGACTGCATTAGTCCCTGGCTCAGACCCAGCATGCTCTAGTTTCTAGGAATATCTATTGCATCCTCACAAACAAGGCTTCTTCATAGCAACCCACCATGCACTGAATCTTAAGACATGAGTTATGACACAGTCTGGACACTAATGAATCACTCCAGCCTCCCACTTCTGGCAGCCTTGCAATGCTGGGGGTCAGCAAGTACCTAGCAAGTGATCTACATTAAAAGTAGAGGATCTGTCCTCTTATGTCTGAACACCTTTCATATTCATGGCCCTCACAACAAAAAGCATCGTTGGAAATGCTGCCAACAGCTATTCCAAAGAAAAAGGCAGGTCTAGTGAAGTCACTTGCATAAGCATGAACTTCACTTGAAATTCCATTGCCTGTACCTGGGCTTTTGGCTTCTTTATTTACACAGAACAAAAGTTTATCCAGGCCTGTGAGAATATCATAGGAGGCTTCATCCTTGTATCATACAGCACACATCCTGCAGGATTCTGAGGTGAAATATGGATGTAACCATAAAGCCCGTCCTCGGCCCAACACCAAAAACTCAACTCCAGTATAAACAAGTTATACAGAAGTATTATACAAAAACTTCAGGATCGAACATCAGGGGATGACTTAAGTATATTCTTCCAGGCATTTGAACCTTATACTTAAAGCTTAAAACACAATTTTAAAGATATTTTAGGAAGAATTTTTACTTTGAAAGAATGTTTATCTTGCTTTTAGTTAATAGCATAACCCCCACTCCTCGATCTCAATGAATTCAGTAATAATTCTTAAGAATAGGTCCTATTTTTGCATTTCAGTTTGCATTTATCACATAGTGATATTTCATCCACATTTTCTTAAAGTTACCTAAAATATTTAAGAGGAAATCACCAGCACGCACACCAGAATTGTCCCAGTGAAATTAGGATCAGCAGATGGGCATTTGCACCTCCAAAGAGGGCAATTACGTGGTCAAACACCCATTTGCACACACGGGGACAGAACCCTCGACCCTTGTGTGCTGCAAGCGCACAAGTTTTGTGCAGATCTCCAGCCCGAGGTTTTCATGGGGTTCACAACAGATGTGGTGGAAAGGTGGAGCCTTAAACATCTCCATGAGAACATCTGACCTTTTAAAAAAAAAAAAAAAAAAAAAAAGGAAGAAAAAAAGCAACAGAAGCAAATTGCAACCAAACTGCAATCGTTCCTGCTATCGTGTTACAAAGCGTAAAATATTCTATTAAAAGGGTGCCACTTGCAACATAATGTATTTTAAAATTATTAAAGATGTTTGACTTTAAGGAAATCGGTTTGGAAAAATATGAAAACGCTTCAATGATTTTAAAAGTAATATGCTATACGTTGCTATAGTCCAGAACCGAGATCAGTTCCAAATTAAAGCACCTATAAAACATCTGTAGTGCTCTGATAATTTTAAATCACTTTACACTGCTGAAGTCCAGATTCCCTATCACTTTCAAGCTGAAACACTTATGATAAATTTGAAGAGCTCTAATAATTTTAAATCATTGTGTACTGCACATGCTCAGAACCTTGATCACTTCCAAATTCAAGGGCATATAAAAATTTGAAGAGCTTCAATTATTTTAAATCACCATGTGCAGTGTATAGAGTGATTTAAAATTGTTGTAGTGCTTCACATTTTTTTAAGCACTTCAGTTTGGAAGCGAGTCAAGAAGCATTCCAGCCTAACAACTCAAGACACACTGGACTGGTTTTAAAATGTAGCAGTCCTCAGAACTGGAAATTAAATAATTTTTTTTTTTTTTTTTTTTTTTTTTTT
>JANHGN010026446.1:28579-64492 GCA_024605025.1 Megaceryle maxima
TTGGAAGAGAGGACCTGGAAAGGTCCCCTCCAACCAAAATCATGCGGTGAAAAAAAAAAAAAAAAAAGAAAGAAAAAGAAACCACCCCTACATCAGCTATAATTTTGGCAACAAGTTTGGGAACATGGATCTAAGGGCATCACCAGTGATCAGATCAACTTTATAAAGTGTTTCTCCTAGCAATGTTTGTGCAACCATACACTACCTTATTCATACCAGGGTTCTGAGGACGTAAAAAAAAAAAAAAAAAAATCTATGCACATGTGGCCAAATTTTCACAAATATTCCACAGATTATCTATTACCCCAGTAAATCCTTCCTTTTCAGCTGTTCTTGATCCATAATGTTGAAGTATAATTAATGCCACATATGAATTTGATATACTCAATTGTTATGAATACCAGAGATTTACCAAAGCGATCAGAATATTATTAGCATTGGGGTTTTTTTACTGGCTTTACAAAGACTTGAGCTGTGTTGCTTGGATTGGTATTAAAACAAAAGGATCAGGTTAACCTCTAATTGCACTGAAGCTATAGATCTGAAATTCATGCAGAGAAAAAGCTCTCTGATGAATAGCTTGAATCCATTTCAAATATTTGTTGCATTTAGAGCAAACTGGGTATTTTCTTAAAGTAAGCAAGCTGAACAATTCTTAAGTTCTTAACCAAGCCAATAACTTCCTGTTTCTTTCTCCAGAACCCAACACTTTCCAAATAGTTTGAATAGTAACAATATCCAATACATGATTTTTAAATCTTCATTGTAAGTCGAGAGGAAAAAAAAAAACAAAACAAAGGAAAAGAAAAAAAAAAAAAAAAAGAAGAGATAGGTTCACAGAAGTTATCCAGTATGGAGAGCCTTCAAACACATTCCTGTTTCTAAAGAGCATCTGATTGCATTAAAAAAAAAATATTTTTAATCATGTTAAGGATTTGGCAAAAACACAGGCAGATGGGAAGTAGGTCTCCAGTTTCTTTGTGCTACTGGATAAATATAGCTAAGTTTTTACATAGCCCATACATAGCAGACAACAACCCGCTTTGTTTGGGTCATTTGTGAAAGCAAATACTCAGCAGTACCTTAGGGTCAGGTGCTGCTCTGAGTTTCCTCAGCACAATGAGGATGAAATTCTGGCCTCAGCACAACTTGGATCAGTTATGAGTGGATGTCAGATGCTAGAGAGTTTTGGGGGGTTTTTTTGTTTGGTTGGTTTTTTGAGGGTATTTTTAGGTTGTTTTGGGGGTTGGGTTTTTTTTCTTAAGCCTGCTGCTGAAATAGCAATTTTTGGAGCTATAGTTACATTGAAAAATCATCAGGATGATCATTAACAAGCGTGTGTTTTATTTAAGAGGCCCAGCTAACCGTTTTTAAGGATAGCCCACATCTCACACTGTGGGAATGCGCCAGCCAGCGACAAGCCAAGTCTTAAGCCAAGTTTTAGTCATAAAAGAAAAACTTGGTCCTTAATAATAAATCATCAAGAACATGTTTTTCATAGAACATGTATTGTGCCAGCCAATAGCCCTCTAGTTGCTTTGATGCCAACCGAATGAAATACAGATTAAACAAACTAAATTTCCTATGCCATGGAAAGGGAACAATTACAATGAATTCAAATCACTGCGCTACGTACGCTCAACAATGTCACGAGGGGGAGAGCAAGACCTAGGTGCACAGGGTAACATGTACACTTGAATTTACAATACACCCATTGCAGGGTGCTTCGTTAGCTTATGCACATTTCTTCTCTGGTCCACTTGGTAGAAAGAATCTGTAGGGCCACCCAAGGAAGTGAGTGGACTGTGAGCTAGAGGACAGAAAGCAGGATGAAACATGTTGTCTTCAGCCTTGCCTGGAGAGGTGATATTCCTGAGAACTACAGGATGCTTTATCCACTTCCCTGTAAACACTGAATCACACATAATTTTGCATTAGGACAGCAAAAATGGTACCAAAAGTTGCTACCATCTGATGAACTTCTGTAAAACCAAGACTGTAGCATGCTTTGGCTTGAACTAGTAGCTTTGCTGGTAAATTCGGTAAAAAAAAAATCATGCACTGAGTATTTCCCAATCTTTAGACTTCTGCATGCTGCCTGCATTTATTCACTGTTCTGGTTTTGGACTGCTCACCTGTGGCCAGAGGTCCACAGTCCATTATCAGTTGAGTCTCCTGAATCAATAAGGTGGCTGTATAACATCAGAGACTACATTATTAGTGTCTGCATCCCTGAAACCATTAGCTGGTTTTGGACCTTAACCACCTATGCTTACTAAAGCCTGCATGTTAAGCCTCTAAGTGTTGTAATATTATTTAATTTTTCTTGACAAAGAGGCTTTCAGGAATGGGCCAAATTCATCTCCGCACTATTAATGCGAGTGCAATTACAGCCAGAAGAACCTTTGTCCTTCCTCATCGTAACAATCATATTATTACAACTATGGAGGCTTTCAAGATCCACTTTGTAACCATCTAATTTTCCACAGCTTCTCAGTCAGATGCTGGATGTTTGCAAACAGCAGGGAGTAACTCCAGAAAACAGATCTCAAAGCTTTCTGAAAACCATATTTCTCTCAGATTATATATAAGCCAATATAACTGCACCCTGAATCTCAAGCCGCCCCAAGTGACTAGTTATCAAATCAATGGGCTGCAATCTTTCACAATTCTACTTGCAACTCGTGTGTCACTGCGCATAAATTCCCGACTACTTCTTCATCAAGCTTTCCCTTCATTTATTATTTAATAAAGCGACTATAGGAGCTCTAATTGTATACATTTGTTAAAGATACCAAATGTAGAAATGTGCTAGAATGTCTCCCACCTAAAGTTTTTAATGCATTTAAAATACCTTTCAGCCCATATGCTTCAAAAACGTTATCCTCAATTATGTAACAGGGGGTAGGCTGCTGATAGCTGTTAACAGCTAGAACAGCTGTGGTTTTCTGCTTTTTTGCACTGCTCAGGAGAAGCAGCAAGTTCAGCTTCCTTTTTTTGAATTTGGTTGCAAAACCTCTGAGCTGAACAGGTGTGTGCAATCATGAACCACAGCGATGAGCCCAAACTGCTGCTTTGCTAAAAATTCCACCAGCCAGTGACACACGCTGGTCAAGGTTGCACAACCTTGTTTTCCACAGGCTGTTTCTGATGATTCATTACCCTCACGGAGGTGAATTTCAATTATCGTTAATATGCTTCCCCCCCAACCTCTTCTGGTACTGTACAAGAACTTCCTCATTTTCATTTCTTCTCCTCCTCCCCCCCAGCTCTCCTAAATTGAGTGAGTTTCCTTGTTAATCAAGAAACTACGGTGAACATTAAAGAGAAGTCTCCCCTATTTATCCTCAGAGCAGACTATCACAGCAGAGAGTTCCCTATATCTCTTTATCCTCGTTGGTCTCTGTCAAAGTGCTCTTCATTCCTTCACCTCTCACTAACAAGTAGCACAGCTAAGCGCTTAGTGACATCATGAGATTGCTTTTGTAAGAGACACTCGTCCGGAGCTACCAAACTAATTTCACCTATAGGTTTGCTTATAAGCTTACACTTCAACTGGAATCAAAAGAAAGGGTCTGACATGAGTTTGACTGCCCCGCAGTTCCTGCAAGGCAGCAGTTTGAATGAAGTTTAAAAAAAAAAAAAAGTATTTCCACATTCCCTAGTTTTCATGTCATTTAAGGTCTTCTCACTTCATCTTAACAAAGGAAGAGTTGTGGAAAAAGCTCCAAGCAAAGCTTAAAGAACCAAATGTCTTACTGCTTTTTCATGCCTCTGTTTCCTTTCCCAGTCTCCATCTCTACCTAAGTGTCTGCATACTACTGAAAATAAGGAGAAATGTGTGAGGAGAAAAAAAAAAAAAAAAAGAGGTCTTCAGGAAGTCAGACATCAAGAACAGCAATCATGAAAGCTGACATCAGACAGATCTCACTTCTACATCTTCACAAATTCTGTCTGCAAATACATCAGATACTTCATTTTGTAAAAGGTACCAACAGCTTCTTCTGAGTGACCATAAGGAAAGATGGGAGTTGGTGCTTGAAGTGCACTCGTGTCTGCTCAACACGCACAAAGCACCTTGTGTTAGTACCTACAAATACTTAAATCAAGCATCACTGGGAGCAGAAAGCAGGTTTTACCTCTTCACGGAAGCTGTGCCTGCATAAGGTTTTCCAAACGTACGTGTTTGTGGGCACATCCTTCCCCGTGGAGTACCACACCAGACAGAGGGAAGGGCTTCCTAAGAAAGGGCTTCTACCTCCTCTCCCCCATCTGCTTCCCTTCACCCCACTCATGGTTTCCGAGAAGTCCTGCCCGGCTGACATGATGAGTAGACAATGCAGGAGGGAGGCAGGGGAAGCCCTGCTCTCTGTTGCCTGCTGCACTTGAGCAATTTTGGAGTTCTCAGAAGCACTTTTAGAGTTTATCAACATGCACTTAGTATCTAAGGAATTTAGGTCTATTCAAGGGTTAGGTGGCAGCAGAATGAGGAACCTAGGGGTCCAAGTTTTGGATTTCTAGGTCTGCAGCCCACATGGACACTTAAGCTCAAATCTTCTTCTAGAGCTATGATCTATGAAATATCAAAAATGCCACCTGGCACGTACCTGCATTTTTAAACACCTAATTGTCTTCAAAGACCTAAGCTTGTTTCTTGTTAGAAATCCCCAGAAATCTGATGCAGAAGAGATCTGAATAACTTGTCCCCACATCAGACATCTTAGCAGTGAACATATTTCCTACAGCCCTCCCAGAACAGCATGGAGAGCTCTGGATACCTTCTCTCACAAAGACATTTTGCAAGTTACATATACTGCTCCGTTACAAAAACAAAGTCATTACAAAGAAGCCACACCAAAATACAAGACCATGAGTTTTATTTCAAGGGAACTTGGCAAAGTTCAGGACATTCAGAAAGAAGGAACAGAAACTTTTTTTCTGAACTTTTTAATTTGGAGCCTCATGACTTCAGATGTTGCAAGTCCTTAAGGAAATATATGTGCACACTGTGTGAGAGAACCTGTGATTCATTGGCCTGTGGTCTGTGTATTTAACTCCCAAATCACAGGGTTTATAATTGCAGAGTCATTCTTCTACCAAGTTGTTGTCAAATAGCCAGAGAGAAGATCCACACAGAAAACAACCACCAAGGTGTGTGAGCCTCATCCATTCTACAGAGAGGGAGAGAAAACTCCCGATTCATTACATCAATTCTGAAATTCAGTCAACACTGACCACTATAGCTTGTCACTTAACAGCAGAGGCAAAAATAAAACTCCTTGCTAAAAATAGTGGTCCAAGCATTGCTCATGTCTGGAGGACACCACAACCAGACACCTACTATTTAATACTTTTCATGCAACAGCTCTAATAGTTAATGGATGTTTTAATAGATAGCAGGCTGTGTCCTTGCAGAGGCCAGCATTTACAGTTACATATAAAATAATAAACATCACCACCATCTTAACTTCAGAAGTTATTATAAGCTCCCCTACCTAGATGCAGCTTATATGTATAGATTGCATACATAGAATCGTTATTGTTGTAGCTTTACCAGAACAATTTATAACATGAGACCTTAAAAGTATGTATCAGTCAGCACCTACAGTGTTACTCATTGTCCATCACCATTTTTTCCCCCTCATACAATGGCCGTACATCTCAGATAGGTTCATTAGACAAAGCATAATTCACAGCACTTTACTGACCCAGGAACTTGAGCCTCCAAGACAAGGAAAAAGACAAAGCCTGACTAGGCAATAAAATATATGTTGGAGAAAGATGGCATGCATGATGTAGACAGATTATCTTAAATATCAGGTATAAAATTACATCTTACTCTGCTCCAACAGCCAGAGAACGACTCCAAATCAGGTCACCTTATTTACATATCCTAAATCCCACTCTACAGTTCCCAGAGCAGCCATTTGCTCAGGAATTTAAACAAAAAATTGCCTAGAGTAGCATTAATAACAACCATTTTCTCATTAACATAAAAAAAAAAAAAGACACAGAGAATTCCTACCACAAACCAAAATAAAAAACCAAGCAAACAAAACCAAAACAACCAACACACAAAAAACCACACCAAAAAAAATACCCACAACACAAAAAAAACCCCCCAAAACATAAAGAAATAAAAAAAAATATTCTCCATAGGGTCAGAAGGCCAGGGCTTTAATTCATTAAAGGAGACAGCTTCCTTCACTTTACATCACCTTAAGGCTACTATTCAGGACATACCTTTTCACATTCCCACCAGGGCAAGTTTTGTGGCTGCTTCTCCTCAGAAGGATATAAACACTATGCTTTTTCATTATCTTTTTTTAATCTACGTCACCACTATCACATGCAATACTATATAATATAATAATTGTCACAACATGTTGAGATTTTCAACTGCTGTGGAAAATTTTAGGAGACAACAAGGAAGTTTGTTTGTCAAATAGATCAAAAGTTGTTTGTGGTAGTGAGATGCCAAACCACCTTTTTGGTAAGGAACAAAAGAAAGGAGCCTCAACCAATTTGTGGTGTCTGGAACAAAGCAGACGGACTAGGTTAGTGACTGTCCAAGTTACATCCAGGCAGGCTGGGCAATTTCTTTATTGCATTTTGTTATTTGTGTGTGAGGGGCAAAAGTATAATATTGTGGTGAAAAACAGTGCTTTTTAGAAAGGAAGGTAGAAAAAAGAAAAGTTATTAGTATTCTTTTTTTGAGAATTAAACCAGAAGGAGTTATCCCTCCTGTTTAGCAATTCTACTGGAATAGCCACTGTTGGTAAGGTATATTTGCACACATTTTTTTTTCAGAGAGGAAAAAAAGCACTTTGAGTCAATTTGGCCACATCTGTAATGACGTGTAAGTGTTTGTACTGCTGGTTAAATTCTTTGATTACTTCTCATTAGGGATCACCGAGCAGTGATTTGGTATTTCAAGCGCTTCAAGTTCAGGCCAAAATCAGATTTATGTCAGTCCAATGTAGGATTTGTAATTTAATTTAAGGCCATGGCTACAACTCACAAAAGTAGAGGTGTGATCAGATTGCATATTGGACACTGAATTGTGAAAATGAAGCTCACAGTTTAAATTCAGCTCAGCTCAAGGAAAGAGAGGGTGCTGCTGTATTTACTGACTTCATCTTTTGGTGGAGAAATAGAGGCTATATGCATTTAGGACTTGAGATTCCGGTAGCTACATATGTTTCTGAAATATTTTTAAAGACATTTTACTATATTCCATCTGGTTCTAAACTGGATGTGTCATAACAGGGGTCACCAGCTTCTGTCTGAACCCTGCTGCATCATACAACTTTAGTTACAACATTGAGTATTAGCTCAATAATAAACCCTTCCTTCTGTTATAGATAGAGATTCAGATGATACCCTCATTTGACTTTTATGTGTTCACCAAGACTTCAGAACTCCATCCTGACAGAGGAACATCTGGATTTTTTGCTAATACAACAATCACAGCAAATAGCACATTTTACTCAAATGGGGGGGGGCATTAACATTGGAGAGTATAATTTTAATTTTTAGCTCATGATCTACAAGAGCAACAGGACAGCATAACTTCCTAGTGTCACAGAATATTCTGTTCTATTTGCTTATGGGTAATAACATACACAGCTAAGAACTGTTTAGAACTCCTCCTTCTATGGAAAAAAAGCAATTCTTCTCTAAGCGACACTGAAAATGTCATTTTATGGCATGTGTACATATAGGCATGTGTATATATTTAAAATAAGTCATCAACTTTCATTTAGTAATGTGTCAGAAGCGTTAAAAAATTCTGCTAAAGATTAAAGTGTTAGGGGAAAAAAAAATAACCAGAAAGATCACTAAGTATACAAAATAAAATTTAAGAAGTAGAAACTAATTTCAGCATTTCCACAAAAATTGGAGTCCTCCCTAGCAAGATGGTTACACAGGCACTAAATGCCAGGTGAGCAGAGCATCCAGAAGTCAAAACCAGATGACAGAGAGCCAGCAGCTCTTGAGAAACCCCCCATGGAATGCAAGGTAACAGCGCTTCTCTCCCCAGATCATACTGGATTTGGATGTTAATCCCTGTATTCAGGTTCTTGGTTCGAGCCCCAACTCTGGCAACAACACAAGTCTTGTACAGACTTTTGGCCCTCAAAATCAAGGACGTAAACTCTCAAGAGTTCATAATTTCCTAGAAGAGTCCTCTATGGTGGGTCTCCTACAGCCTTCCACCACTAGCTGGAACATCTCTCACTCTTGTTCTGTGACACCTCACCCACTGCAACATCCACCGTTCCCCTGCTTGTAGCAAAATGAAGTAAATCTATCAGCATTAGAAAGCTCACGTGCTGCTACTCTCAGTTAACAAGTTATATTTAGCTCAAGTTCAATGCTCCTGTTTTTTGATATACTCTCTTTACTCCCGATTCAAAGGTAATGGGTTCTTCTATTAAAATTTTATCAGACATCTATAAATGTAGCAGCTGCTTTAGACTGCGTCGCACAAAGGCAAGAAAATGGAGAGCCTGATAAATCTTAAAGAGTTTATTATTAATACAGGGAGAATTTCCTTTGTTTGTTGTGACGTGTTTTATTGGTGTACTCACCATGGTTCAACTTAGATTAAGAAGTGGGAAGATTATTGTTTCCCAAACGCCAAGTATCATAAATAAACACAAGCAGAGAAATTCTTGTACTTATATCCCAGAGAGATATACCAAACTATCTCCAAATAGCCAAGCTAACAGGAAAATTAGAGTACCTGCAAGTTTACGGGTAGCCTGCCTGGATTTTCCTGTCCTTGACAAACACAACTGCTCAATTTTCTGGAGTTTTGATCCACTGCAGTGCTGGCACTGCACTGTGTCAACTTACACTGGGTCGCATCTCATCTGTGATGTGACATAACGTGACATGACTCAATGTGATGCAGTGCAGAGAGCAGGCAGGTGCCCATAGGAAGCATATACTCCATGACTACGAGTGAATCGCTCAGCACAGCAGGTAGAGCCCTGTCAGCCGTGCTGCACATCCAGTGATGTAGATAATTGGTGTACAACACAACGCTCTGCAATACGCTCATTCCAACTCAGTTGTTCCCTATAAATCATACCCCTAAAAAAGAAATATATTTTATGGGGACTGTTGGCTGAGATTATTCACTGTTTAGGTGTCATGGTGTTATAAAGGAGTGAAATCACTTCAATAAACATCTTGATTTGGAATATAGCATTCAAACACTGGGGTAGAATGGACATCAGCTAAGTAGATTTTGCATTTTATTTTTATAAATAAGCCTTTCTATAATGTTTTAATTGGTTTTACATGACATTTATAACCAAGAGTACTCTCTTCAACCCTGAGAAGGTCACTGACCAAGTGAAGTCTTGATAGTTACTTCTTTATGGTTAATGGGAACCAGCTACACTACAATTCATTACCAAGTAACCAAAAAAAATCTACCACAAACCAGAAAACTTACTTCATGTGCTTTTGCAAACTGACATAATGAGTTATTACAGGAACTTCAATACTACTGTTTCCAATAGCTAATTGGCAAAAAAAAAAAACTACAGCACCTTTCATAATTAAATTGTGTCATTTGCTTTAGTTTTTAATTACCATAAAGAGCCTCATGGATTAACATAGCTCATGGTCCTTCGATGAAGTTTGCTAATCTTCTCTTTCATAATCTATGCATTGAAAAGCAGCCCTGTCTTGTTAATGCAGTCAAAAAATACCAGAAAACCCTGCCCATGTCTCAGTTTAGAGGCAGTTACTATCAGGTTTATTTTTAAGTCAATTATTTTTATTTTAGTGAAAGCGCCAACAAAAAGAATGGTGCAGAACACTATTCCACATCGTATATTTTAGGGGCCATATGAATAGCAATTTTAAAGACATACAAACCTCCCTCCAGGCCACGCTACCACAAGACACCACAAGGCTATTTGCTTATGTAGTTCTCCAAGTAAAATATATAGAAGATATTGAGAGTGCTCACTGAGCCCCAAAACTTATATTCCCCCCCCGTGAACAAAGGACTGAGGCTAATGCACTGGTCTGTAAAGACACCAGAAGGTCCCTCTCGCCTCCACCCGTGCTACACAGATTCCTGCTGCCTTTGTAGACTAGGTTGCTGTGTTTGGTATTTAATTAGAGGAAAACTCTTCTGAGCAGGGGAGCAAGTGAGGTTTGAGAGCATTTCAGGCAGGAGCAGCTCCTGTACGTGAGTGAGAGTGTTGTCAGCAAGCCACAGGTGTGCTTAAGAAAAGGCAGGAGAAGGACATGTGCAACTGCAAGGGGAAAGGGTGATAAGAGCCTGAGCTCAGACAACATCCAGCCCAAGGTGCCCTTGTTTTATATTTAGGTATTCCTCGCCTATAGTTTTAAGAGCATGTGCGCAAAATGAGCAGCTTTATTTTGCCCTTGCAGAAGAGATGTTCCTAGCCAAGCAAAGGGGGATGATGTACTGTAGACTGACAAGGGCTGCTAGGCTCCATCACCGCGAGTGTTTCAAACTGTGGGAGAGCTAAACACAGAGTGAGAACGTTTTATTTTTAAAAAGCCTGGCAAGCCATGCTCCCCATATAGCTCGCTTCCTCCCAGAAACTTTCCCTAAAATATTTTTGTTTGATATTTTGATCCAAGTCCTTATCAGATCCAAATTCAAGGCTCCTGACATCTGCTCCCATCTCTTCTGCTTCCCTGGGCAGGGAAGGAGAAGTTGGAGCCTTCAAAACAGGTAACTGCTGTCTCTGCAACCTGACTGCAAACACACTTGGGGTAGTGACCGTGGTCTGCTCCCAACTGTCAGCATTTACCAGCTACTACCCACTTCTGAGATACAGCCCTTCCATATGCTTAGAACGCAGTAGCCCTTGATGATGTGTTGTAACAAGGATGGTCCTACTTAAAGGCAGCTCTTTATACTCCATACTCATGCTGCAGAACAACATAAAAATAAGTATCAGTATTATTGGTGCTGGCAGCAATACGTATAATCATCTGCCCCCAAACTCCTTTTATTAATACACACTGATTTCAGTCACTTTTTGCCTAGCCAATTTTAACTGTTTGAGCTGGCATTTCTATGCCAGGTATCTGTTTTAGAGACAGATGCTTTGGAGACACTTTAGCTCAAAAAAGTGGAGGCATTTCTTTGATGAGGGCTGAGCTGGGGAGAGGAAATGCATCGCCTTGCCCAGAATAACAGCAAGACCTATTCTTGCCAAGGATCCTACCACTTTTCAGATCAGGAACTTAAGATTCAGCAGAAACAGGGGTAGCTCTTGTCTGGTATCACCCATTTGACTTTACCCAGGTTGTTCTTATATACACCTCAAGTTTCTGAGATATATAATCTTTATTTTTTAAGTCTTCTAAAAGCTGAAATGTGTTTGCTCACAGGCCAAGCTCGTGCTTTCTCAGAGCTTTCACAAATCAGCTACAGAGTATAGGAGAGTTTCAAACTGAATTTAGGGCTACAGGAGAAGAAGAACTTATTGCCTGCAGATGCTGCTCCTGGATGCCAAATAAGGCTGGGCACTCAAAGCAAACTCAAGTTCAAATCAATGTTCCTCAGCCAGAAATTAAACAAAAGAGTGTCTGGGGGAAAATTTGGGTAGATGGAAATTAAGAGCTGGCTAAAACAGGATAGAGAAGGAAGAAGAAAACCTGATCAAAATTAGATGATAATCTGGGTACCGGAAAAGATGGAGAAGCCTCTGGGTAGAGCTGCCCCAGAGCCAGAGGCCTTCCCAATTTATACCTAACAGCAACCAGATTATAGGTAAAAAACATTATGCACGGAAATCAAGATGTGCTTTGGCTTTAAACTCACAAGGGAGACCACTTGTTCACAAAAGACCCCACCTGAATAGCTTTGAAGGATGGATGTTTGGCTTCTCAAAGGACAGGCTTTTTATTCCTCTCTCCTCTTCATAGAAGCATCTGTCTTGTTGTGGCCCCTGCCTCCCTCACATCACACTGACAAACATTTATCCCATCGAGTACAGGAAAGTACATGATCAAACCTTCTCATAATGTATACTCATAGATATAATCATGCGCATACACAAGAAGTCCACTACGTATGTATACAATTAAGGCCACATAGGTGTCTTCTGGCTTTTGAATTCCAGGCACTGCAAGCTTCTGTATGCTCAAAGCAATGAACAAACATACTATACACACATAAAAAAGCCTCCCCCTGGGATGGGGTGCAACTGGGAGCAGCATCCTACACCGAAGCGAAGTCTCAATGGAGTCCGTGGGAGCTGCAGGGTGCTCAGCACTTTTGAAAAGCAGAACATTTATATTTAGATTCCTAAATGAACTTTACAACCTAAATTTAGGCTCCTATTTCTGACACCAAATTATAAAAAAAAAAAAAAGGAAAAAAAAAAGAAAAAAAAAAAGAAAGAAAGAAAAAAAAAGATCCATATGAGCCTCCAGATTTAGAGCTGGGTACCTCAACATAGTCAGCTTGGAGTGAAATGTAAACCTTGCACTTCGGCCCACATTCCTATCAAGTCGATTTCCAAAAGGGGAACCAATCAAGCATGCAAGATTTTAAAAGGAAAATAATAATCCAGACTTGCTCATGTGAATTCCTTGCATCCTGCTTTACTGCTAGTTGCCAGTCAATTGATCTGGATCTCACTTGCCCTTTTACACCACTGCAACTCCATCAGCTTGGAGCTGATTATAATAAAAGCAAGATTTCCAGCTGAACCTCAGAAGCTAAATCATATTTCCAAAGGGAACTGTGGCATTCAGAAGTTTTAGTCCCAGGAAAGTCAAAAGGGCTAAGGCTCCTAAAAGTTTTACACACCTTTCAATTTTGACTCATATAAAATATCACTTTGCAAATATTTTCCATTTGGAGAAATCACCTGCTCCTGACAGCTTCTCAGGGAATTTTTCTTTGCATGTAATACAATCTAAACATGTGTGTTGCATTAAGTTGGGTTGTATCAGGTCATGCCACCTGACACAGTATATCCCAACATAATCTAATGTGATGTAAATCACTCATTACAGCAAACCTAAAGAAAAAAAAATAAAAAAAACCAAATTTTCCTTCCTCGGGCAGCTGCAGCAGATAAAGTGTCTATATCATCATAAATGTCCAGGTAAGCATCCGTATTTTGATGTGATTTCCAGGTGTTTCAGTACACCTCTATTTCTGCGGTGGTGACAGCTACAGTCCTACCGTGTTGATCACTAGTGGTGGAAGGAACGGAAGTTCTGTGACTTAGTTTTAGGGAATACTTCCTTTTTTTTTTTTAACTATTATATGCTACAGCAAAAGGAAAAAAAAAAAAACATCAGAAATATTATAGCATAGCTATAAAATTCAATGCAGGTCCAAAGCTCAGTGAAAACCAGCCTGGTGGGGAACAGGTGGGAGAGCAAACAAAGGGGATCAGCTGTCCCAGGAGGTGAACACAAGCCACGTTACAAATCCATTCCCATAGAGGCCAGATTTCAGGTTTTCCCACCTCAGCTTAAGCAACAGAAATTTGTAATTCTCCTTCACTTCTTCAACTCTACCTAAATGTGGATGATCAGCCTCTACTACCAGCCCCTCTGCTGCTCCCTATATAAAACAGGGCTGGCAGGAGGAGAGAGAACCATAGTGCAAGGTTATCTCCTGCAATAAACCCATTCCCATCATCTGGAAGTGACAGAGAAAGGTCTGTATACCCCATTCACTCTGCACAACATTTCATCTACGTGCAGCCAAATTATTCTTGAGGTTTTAACACAGGCATTGAAAATCAGCAGTTCTTCCATAAATATTAAACTATCACACTCATTATGACAAAGGCATCTGCTGAAGGCAATTATTTGTCTGAACATCCCACACAGCGTAGGTAGAACATGGGTTATGTTAAGAACCTGTTGTAGGATGCAGTTTTGTATCATTTTATAAAGTATGAATTTTGCATCCAAGGGGTAAGCTTAATATCATGAATTATAACCATAGTAAATTATTGCTGAATTATTTTTTTTTGCAGATCTGAAATTTTTAAGTTGTCTACCTATCTAGTAGGACTGCACCGAGATGAATTTAATTGCCAACAGATTTGCAGTTATAGTAATAGGAACGTCTTCTGAAGTAGCTACAAAAGGACACTTACAGGACCAGGAAAATAGCATCCCTTTACACTGAAACAAACAGTTACTGGTGATGTAAAAATATGGAGTCCCACAGGCAAGCATGAACCCTGCTTACAATTTAGATTATTTCAGCTAAACTGGCTTTAAGCTCAAATTCATGCTAATGTAGGTACTGTAAATACAGCTTGAACCTTAATTCAATAATGAGATCAACAATTACACTTAAAGATTACTTAGCACTTCAGCAGTGTGAGCAAAATCCCTTTGATCACCTATATTGTGCTATTCATTATTTTCTTTGATGGTTAATAACACTGAAATGCACTTGTTAAAAAGAATAAAATAAAGTACAATATTTATACCTTATTACAAAGTGCATTAGCAAATCAGAGGGCTTGGAGCACCTACATTAAAAAGAAAACATCATCAATATTTGATGTTTGTCTTCTTTAACAGCTAGTTGCATTTTTAGCATCAATAAAGCTTTCAACCCCAAATCCATCACAGTATCCAGAAATGCAATCTTCCTCCCCCCAGACCCATACACTGTCCATCTTGCTTCACATCTTTGTTTCCTTCTTTGTGGGGCCTACAGAAAACAGAAATCAGCCTTTGCAGACCACAGTGTAATTTCAAGAGGTGAGTGCTGGGAGACATTTTAGTAAGCAAGAAAAAAAAGCAGTTATTTGACTTGGAGATTTCAACACTGCTCTAAGTTGGGGGGGGGGGGGGGGGGGCATAAAGATGCTGGGCTAGGCAACAGATCATGTAAACATTTCCTATGACAGTCTTTCATCATCTATAGGAACATTTACACTGCCAGATCTTGTCTTCTTTAAAAATGTCAGCTTGGTAAGTTTGATGCACATGTGCTCCTTCTGTAAGTGTCTGCTCAGGCAGACAGTTTACTAATTTGTGGCTCAGTAAACCTTTCACTGCACCGAGCACCTTGAGGTTAGCACATCTCTAATCATTATTTGATAACAGAAATCTGTAAGCATCACATCCCTGGTAACAAGAACATTGTATCTTAGCAACCAGCCTTGATATTCAAACAATTTCATTAAAGCGTAGCACCTCTTAGCAGGTGGGTGAGTGCGGGTGTTGATAAACATTTATAACATGATCAACCATTGTGTTTGCCAACACTATAATCGGCATGACAAATTTATGAATTTGTTTACAAGCTCTTAGGTACCAACCTAAGTAGGTAAGCTACCTTATAGCTAGCTTCTGTATCTATAGATAGAGGCACATTCAGAGATTTGATGCTTCTTTAAATTGAACATATTGGGTAAAAGGTTAGCAGATGAACATCACATGTCACCATAAAAATCACTATTTAAATTAAACTCACAAAGGATGTGTTAGAGCCAGGGCAAGGATTCTATTTCACCCCCAAGAGAGCAAGGAGATTTAAAGTTGAAACCATCTGCAATTTGTCCCCAGCAGGGCTTGAACATAGTGCCCCAGCCCCACCTGTGTACACCTTGCCATCATGGGGTGAGAAGTGGGAGTCAGGGGGACACCACCACCCCACGACAGGAAAAGATGGCTTTCTAGCCTCGTCCAGAGCTTGGCGACCCTGCCAAAGGGAGATACAAAAGACAACCCATCTGCTTCCCAAGGGAGACAGGCAGGGCTGAAATTATTCCAGTTGATCAAATACCCTACAGCATACCGATAGGAAAGGAGGATGGCAGACTTCAAAGAAAGCAAATCATCCCATTTTGGAAACGTAGCTTGGACACCCTCCATCATATTCAGCAAAAAAAGACTCATATAAACATATCTTCTGAAGTGGAAGCACTACAGACCACATAGGCCAAATTTTGCTTGTAGAAACACAGGAAAACTTTTTCAGTTCTGGGTTATAGAGCCCTGTCCTTTGCTATCCCAGGAAAGCTCATCATGTAATGCTCTTCACTGCTTAGCTTCATTTTAAAACCAGCTAAGTTTGTTAACCCCATAATTTCCAGTGGAAGTTTTTTTACAGAACTTCACTCCTCAGATAATTTGAGGTCTCCTAATTTAGGATCCAGTTTTCTTTCTGGCTTTTGATTATTTGTTTGTTCTCATGCCAGTATTGTCATTTAACTGAGACCACTCAACCCTTCTTGGTGTTTACATCCCCTTTTTTCTTGTGTTCCCCCCCCCCCCTTTTTTCTTTACCACAGAGCCATCGTGACCCCTCTTAGTCCTCATTGTTGCTAGGCTAAACAAATTGTGCTCTTTTATGGCTGTATTACATCAACACAACCCTGTGGAGGGCAATAGGTTTACTCTTTTGTAATCAAAACCAGCATTTGATCTCATGAACTTAAATGGAAATATCCTTCTCAGAGCGTTACTTTCTAAAATGATTTCCAGTGTGGTGTTGCTGCCCAGAGGAGCAAGAGGGAGAAAAAGGGGACAGCCAGAGAGAGTCAACTGGGCAGACCAGGGTCAGAAAATTTGGCCGCTCTGTTTGTAATTTGACGTGTCAACAAAAGTCACTTAAATCCTTTTGAGGGCTAGATTTTATGCAAGTGTTTAGGTTACCTACCTAAGTCATGAAATCATTTATCAGCCCAAATACATGTTGAAATGTGACAGTCTCCCCACCCCTTATTTTCTCTGCAAGAAGCCACCCTTAACATCTCACAGTGTTTTCCAAGACCAAGACACATAGGCACTACATGATACTTGCCCAGCAGATGTTAAACTCAGGTCCAAACAAATTCCTGAATTCAAAGCTCACCCAAGTATAACATCTATATTGTTGACACTAAGCCAGTCTGTGTTTGAGAGGCCATATCTAGAAACTACCAGACATTACTCTTCTGAGAGCATAACACTACCCACCTGTTGGGCACAGATACCTTTCCACATTGCTCTTTGTGGGGGAACACAGGACAAGAAGCAAACAAAGGCAACAGGAGTGGCAAAAATGGTTAAGGTCAATGGGTAGATAAACATAATACGTATTCTATTCCACCTTTGTATCTGATTAATGGATATTTTACTGAAACAAGTCAGAAGTAAAATGCTTGGAACTCCCTGATGCTTCAACCTAGTCTCCAAAATAATGACCTGATCCCCTTTTCATAAACTGGTTTGCATTATTTTTTCAAGCAAACCCAGTAATAGCCTTGGCTAGAGCAGCAACGTGTGTTTAAAATTTACCAAAAAGGTGGAAGGCAGAATGCAACTAAGGGAAAAACAGGAATATGAAGTTTGTACCTTGTACCTATCACATCCAAGGTAACACAACCGCATCACTGATTTCACACTGGGCATGCTACATCAGGCTATTAATCTACCTGAAATACCTTAGGCCAAGTGAAGCATTATGAAATAGGTAACTGAAAGTCCCTTTTTGAAATGAAAGTCATCCACTAAAAAAAAAACCACACACAATGAACACCACATGTTATTTCACCTTGTTGTCTTCGTGGTAGATTTCATCCGCCTGCTAACATTTGATGATAAACATACACACTACAGCTGGGAAATAGAACCTACCTGACACATTAGAGTAATGGGGCTTTTTTCTACTTTTTCCTTTAAAATGATTCTCCAGGTTTATAAAGCTAGATAAGTTTTAATTATCTCAAGACATTAAAAAAAAAATCAGAATAATTAAGGACTACAATGAACAGTAGCAAACACTATATAATACACACACTACTAAAATAAATACCAAATACACAAATTATTTATATAAAATATAAATTTAGAACAAATCTGGATTAGTTCCACAAAAAAAAAAGAAAACCTATTTAAGAGAGGAGACCAAGACAATCCACATTCTCTCATGTACAAACAGGATGCAAATTTAATTTCGAGAAAGATCTGTTTTGTAATCAGACAATATAAAAATAAAATTTTGACCAGCTGTGGTTCCTCATGCCTCAGTTTCATTTTCTGTAAAATGGGACAATTGCTGAAATCTCATCTCCTTCCCTGCAAGCTGACGCTTACGAAGCACTCCAAACCTCAAAGTATATTTTTTTTTTAATAGTATATTCTGAAAAGGGTGAAGAAATACCATGAAGAACAGTATAACTGGCACACAGAAGTCAAATTCATATTCAGTAGCAGAAATCTTTTTACTCTGTGTAGCACAGCAGAGTTTGGTCTATGGAGTGATGATCTGGAAAGACATTTTCTCCTTCCCTTTCAGCTCATTTCATTTGCAGGACATGTGTTTAGTAGTCAAAGAAGAGAAATGAATATTTGTAATGCTATGAAAAGTTTTAAGCCTGGGTTAAAATTTCCAAGTATAGTTTGAAATGGGACAGGTTTAGAAGAGACAAAGAGTTTAAAGTGGCCTTCTAGCACCTCTCTCTCAATCCACCCATGAACATCTCATGGAAAGTGACAGTATTTTGGGCTCTCAGTTTTCCCATCAGCCTCAGATTGCAGCTATTCCCCAGGAGAGTTTAGTAAAGGTATACATGCAGTCAAAAGCTGGTGAAAAAGCTCTCCTCCTGCATATGTCATTTTCTAATGCTCTACCACCCCAACATCCAAATCTGATTTGTCACATCTCTGCCACACAGAGGAAGCCACTTGACAACACTCACTTAGCTGCACAATGCAGCAGACAAGTACACATTGCCCAAGTCAGCAAGGAACAGATGTGGGATCGATAATAAAACATGCTCCTATAGAAGCGATAATTACTTAACACCACCACGGGCTAGTTAAATATTATCCCCGTTACACAGTTAGGGAAAGCAGAAGGAGATTGTGTCGAGGCTGTGTGGAGTCACTCGTGAGAAGTGGAGTTTGATCTTGTTGGCTTCAAGTCCATATTTTATATTAAAATTCAAAGTTTAAAAAGAGAAACTGTGGATGGTTTGAAATACAGAGATCTTTCTGGAAGTGGGAGGGATAATTTCTAATGCTTTTATGGCCTTTCCCATACCAGCTATAAGACCACTCAACGGTTTTGACTCACAAAGGGAGAAGGAGAAGCATGCTGAGACCACCTGTGACTCCACATTCCCCTCTTTCTTTCTTCACCCTTCTCCTCCCCAAACAACACTAACCCTCCCTTCCTGGGAGGAACCACTCATTGGCCACTTACAAAGCAGCACACACTGTATCTGGGAGGTCATTTGAAATATCTCTGCAATTCAAACTCCAGCAAACTCTTTATTCCCATACTGGGCCAGAAGCAGCAGAATGGAAAGAGTATGCTGAGAAACAGGGTCCTACTGCACCAGCTGGGGTAACATTTACATGCAATCAGTATAAGATGCCACAGATGATGCCTGAAGATAAATATACATCCTTTCATGTTTAAACAGCATATTTTGCCTTTTTAGCACAATACTAAAATCTGTTCAATTTTCATACTGCCATTTCAGAGCTTCATGACATTTTCAGGAGAGGACGAGAAGACCAAAGCAGAGGACGTCCACACAGAGCACTGCAGGTGACGTCAGTTTGGGTCTTTGACAAAAATGTCATCACAAAGGATAGTAGAAAAGCCAACTACAGCACAACTCCCCTACACAGCAGCTTCTGAGACTCCAAAATTTGTTTTACTAACACTGAAAAAAAAAAGTGTCCTTGGAAAACTCTTACAAACATTAGGCTCTTGAAGCATCCATTCCAGTCCCAAAACCACAGGCTTCAGTAATGAAAGTCTCTGTGCTGATGTATGCTGGCCTAGTATGTCCCAAAGTAACTCCTTTTGCTTGATTTCTAGCAGAGCATTTCATTCAAAACACACACAACACAAAAAAAAACCACAAACCACACACAAAAAAACAAAAGCCATGTAAAGCTGAATTTCACATTGGGCCCAGACAGCTTATGAGCAACCTACTTTGTACTATCACACTAATTAAGAGTGTTCTAACAAGAGGGGAAGGTGAAAAACATTTTGGATGTTCTGCTGAATCTCCTGGAGCCATATGAATTCCCAGGCTGTAGTTTTTTTAGAAGTCCACCCTGTAGATTAAGAACTTAGTGGTCAGTTGAATTATATATGTTTTTCATTAGAAGCTTAATGATAAATATGAATTCATAAGTGTATGTGTGTATATATACACACAGATCTGTAGGACTTAATCATTCAGATCACAGTGGAAAGTAGTTTTAGCACAGCAGTGAATTTTGCCTTTCTACTGTTAGAGAAAAGGAAAAAAAAGTAGAGCTCTGTATGAACATAAATCAGAGTGACCTTTACCACTTCTTTAACTCACGAGGAAAAGCTATCGCATTTTAGGGAAAGAATAGTCTCTGTTAAAGGAAGAGACAATCAGCCCATTAGGTCAATTTTAATTTTAAGACCAGAATATTGAATACTCCCTTTGATTATGAATTGTATTAAAGTGA
Source organism: Megaceryle maxima (assembly GCA_024605025.1). NCBI lineage: Eukaryota > Metazoa > Chordata > Aves > Coraciiformes > Cerylidae > Megaceryle > Megaceryle maxima. The sequence goes on from JANHGN010026446.1 coordinate 49,028, forward strand.
TTAAAATCTTCTAATAAAAAAACCCTAATCCCAGACCTGCTGTCATATAAATATATATGGTTCACAATGTCTCAGTGTAACTTAACGTTAGTAATAAAGTACATAATTTATTAAAAATATAATCTAACCACATTTAAATTGATTTTGAAACTCAACAAAAAATACACTTTTACCATCCTACTGTCTGATATAAAATAATTTCAGTAAAACCACTGATTGCTTCTAGCCTTTTACATCTCTCCTGATAACATGACCACCTATACAACATAAAACCAGCTTGAAGAACTGGAGAACTTCATCAGATACTGTGAGAGATGAGTGACAAAAGCTACAGGCAGAAAACCTAACATTTTCCTGAAGTATCTTTGTTATTATTTATAAACACACGTTTTCTGTTTCTGTAACACAACTAGGAGACATATGCAGATAGATAAAACACCAAATGTTTGTTGTTTTGGGTTGCCTTTTTTTTTTTTTTAAATGTTTTAAAGTGATCTTTGCATTATGCAGGATTTTTCCTTCAGATCACTGTAATAGTCTTCTGAGAAGCAAGCTCCAATCCCCGTTTGACTCATCACATTATGTGCTTGTATTAAGTTTTGCATTAAATCCCAGTGCCATCTATAAGTTACTACTAATATCTTTACACCACTGAGGCTTTGATATTTGATGGAAAGCCCCGAAACCTCACCAAGGGTCTCATCAAATCAGGCAAGCCTTACTTTTCCTCTGTATTTACCAACTGAAGCATATATTCAAGTGAACCTGGTTTGAGGAGTCTATGCTTGGTTAATCAGCTATGCAGAGTTTTCTCAACCTATTGTTTTTATCAATACAGACAAAATTCTGTGAAATGGCATCCCTCAATCCTATACTTGAATATCAGTGCTTCACCTGAATAGAATCAAAATGGTATCTCTCAGTCACATTAGTTCCTCACTCCTTGCTTAGTGCAATGCATCTAAAGAAATGAAACTTATTGAATCAAGTTTAATGACATAATAAATTCTTCCCTTCAGACAATGTTGAGGCTTAATTCACTAGTGCACTTTAAGCCTTTGCCTTTAGCATCTGATGGGTCATTAGTCTGTAATCCAGCAGCTAGCCTGTTTGGAATCTAAACTAAATCAGCAAGTACCATATCAGTAGTTTCTGAAATATGACTGGCAGGTCAAGTGGCCTCAAAAAGACTGCCTGGGGCAGTTAAGACTAGGATAGGGCATGACTAGAACAGAACCAGTGATGAATCTGGAAGCATGTACTCAATAAAGACTTCATTCATTCTAACTCACTAAACAGCAGTTCCTCAAATGACTTGACTTATATTTTTGATGTTTTTAACCAGTAGGTCATGCAATAAAATCGTCCTGTATGTGCCAATAGGCTTAACACACAGATCATTGACTTGCGTGCTTGAGCATATTTTATTTATATTTTTCAAGTTTTTCCATAGCAGCCTGAAATAGGCACTAGAATCAGCATCGTGTGGGAAAACATGTAATCTAGTGGACTTAGATCACAGAATTTCAAAAGCATAAAGTTTGATGAAACACCCTTTTGTCTAAAAAGAAAGAAGCTCTGAAATGCCAGTTCCTACACCTGAAAAAATCACATTCTTGAGATGCTACTAATAATCTATGCTCCCAGCTGAATATTTCTCACATTGCACATTGAAAATAACAGTTATGAAATCATTTTTAGGGTTTTTTCAAAACAAGCCAGAAAACCAAGGCTGCTTTAGAATTTCACATGGAGTTTTTCAGGCTTATTGGAGAGGAAAGTGTGCTGTGCTCATCTCCATCAGCCTCCAGCACAGCAAATGTTGAACACTCATAAGACTTGATTCAAAGTCCACTTCAGTCAATTGACCCCTGTGGTCTTTAGATCAGGCCCTTAATCTGTACATTGCATTCAGATAATCAGTAACAACTTAGTTAGAGGACTTTTTTTTTTTTTTTTTTTCCTCCTCACCCATCATTCCTCAGATTCAACAAGACATTTCCAAGCCCCTCAAAATAAAAGGCTAGCACTGATGGTCAATACAGTCTGTCATACACAATGGTCTTGATTTAAGTGGTATTTGCAGTAAAAAAAATATATATATATGCACAACACAGTGGAGACAAATAAATAAAATAAACCCATGATCTTGATACTTTGACTCCCAGAAAATTAATTTTCTTTGCTGCTCCCCTGAACCATGGTTCAACTCTTATGCCATAGCAGTTTCTCAGTGGACACGGAGGACATTGGCACCAAGCAGGGGGTGGAAAGGAAGACTAATTCTTGTATCAAGGTCCCTTTTACTTGGTTCTCAACTATGTTTCTTTATTTGCAATAACGTCTGTAGTATAATGATACTTAGAAATAGTTAACAGAGTAGGACAAATCCACTCCACACTGGCTGAGCTACCAAGCATATCACAAAACTACAAAAGGTCCCACTGCCTTCCACATGACACAGGTATGAAATGGGCAGATGCTCCAGAGAGCAGCAGTAGCAGAAAATATCTGTAAAGCACTTCTAAATACAACAGCATCTGGGGAAATTTCAGGTGCTGGGACCAGTCACTTAGATCAATGCCTTGCACTGTATGTCTGTGGTGTGAAGACAGTTCCCAGCAAACCAAGTTGTAAAACATTAAAAGAAACAAATAAATAAAACCAAAACAAAACCAGAACAAATGCTCTCATTGCATAGCACCAAGAGAAAAATGAGGTTTGGAGGCAGAGCGTGAGGTTGAGTTGTGAACTGCAGACCAAAAAGTTACCCCACTGCCCTTACAATACCGAAATACCAGGATCCAAAAGGCAGACAGGATCACCTCACCACTCTCATTCCCACTGCAGAGCACATGCAGGACAGGAGGCCACGATCAACCCACTTGATAGTCATCTTCCATGGAGGGGTTGTGTGAAATTCAGCAGGGCAAATCCCAAAATATCCCCAATTAGAATGATAACTCATTTCCAGATGCAGCTTGCTCAAAGTTGTCTACAGATTAATTTAAACATGCATTAAACACACTGTGTAACAGAGGCAAAATTACTTATAGCTTTAAGCATGCCCATGCTATTTTAAAATAGTCTGGTCGTCATGAGCATTTCTCCTATTATCTTTGGTGACATTTAATCAGTGCTTAAATGTTGGGAATACAAGGGAAAGAAATCAGGTTATATGTTTGGGAAGGCAACTCTTAGAAATTAGGCTTCTTTCCAAAAGAATACTTAACCAGTTGCTGTCTGGCTGAGCAAACGTAATTAGCACGTCCACTTTCTCCCTAGTAGGAGAAGAGTCACAGGATACCCCAGCCAGAGTCAAATCCTTTCTGGGGACACACTGGCAAAGCTGAATTCAAATTCCCAGAAGACTTGGACCAATAACTTCAGCCTCTGTGTAGTAATACTCCCCCCCAAACTTTCACACACACTGTAGAAGGTATTTACAGAAGTGAGAAAATGTAATTGCTTTCCTTAAAAAAAAAAAAAATATTATTGAACTATCAAAGGCACTCTGTCATTTGGGATCTCCCTCCATCTCCAGTCTTTGTATTCCAAGGTACTTCAGTAACAGAAGTAAGTGAGCCTAAAATGCCAACTTGAGATTTGCATTATAAATGGCATATACAAAGAGATTTTTTTTTTTTTTTTAAACTTTGGTCGATCTAGCATATCAAAGATCTTTTTCTCTCCTTTTCTAAGCTACTTCAGTGACTGTATTGAAGTGAACTGAAAGGATTAGCTTGAAAGTGGTAAGAAATCTGGCATGCAAAGAAAAAAAAAATAATAATTTTCCCCCCACACCACTTATTTGAGTTGAACTCTTCATTATATGGGGGGCCCCTTTCCTCTTCTGAAACACAGTTTTCTCTCCGTCTCTCTCGTGCTATCTCATGCTGTGTCAATAGCAAGTAAGGTGAAAATATAAAGCACACAAGAACAGCTCCTGACACCAGGTCTTTCAGCCCACGTTCAAACCTTCCACGGTGCTAAACTGAGCACCAGCATGAAGATTATGACATGCCTGCTCATTATTTCCTCTCTAGCTGGAGTAAGCCGTAAATCCAGTGATGCCTCTGCCTCTCCCACACTTTATCCTGAGCCTCTTCCCTACAGCACAGACCATTTGTGTGATCATGGTACACATTGCACGTGGAGCATGTTCTCCTCTTCTCAAGGAAATCACACGTTGTTTTCACTGCTTGCAGTGTGGTTAGCAGAGCCTCACTCCAACATCATCTATCTGGGAAAAATGAAACAGCCTGGAAAAGTCACCAGGGGAAGAAGAGCAGAAGGAATGACTCAGCTCTGAACCTGAATTCCGACAAAAATGAGTAAGACCCTCCAAGAAAAAAAAATATTCACGACCTCTGATACCAATTCTCCATTCAGATGTTGTAAACTTTCTAAATAGAGGCACAAGTCAGAATATTCTTTAGAAATATTGGTCACTTTGCAGCTCCCTACCAATCCTTCTGTACCATTGCTTTTCTTCCAAGTCATTAAAAGCAAACCAGCTGCATTTACTTCTTGAAGCAAAAGCCCTCTACATTTACTGACAAGTTCAGTGAGAGTCCTACCCAAACAACCTGATCACAGCCTCAGAAATGAGCTCCCAGCCCATGCTTGGTAAAAGACTGAAGGTCTGAGGGGAAAGAAGGGGACAGCAGGCACAGACAAGAGAAAGGGTTTGAGTTTCCCATGCTGGGGCTAAAAATGAGAGGAGAGCTGAGTCAGAGCCACAGGGCTCCATTAGAGCTCCCTGTTTACAGAGTAAATTGTTATTCCCATTGCAGAAGTTTAGTGCTGGTCATTCTAGTCCAAGCTCATTCCTCTTACATCAATGACTTTAGAGCAAGATCAGACTGACACACAGCAGGGAAAAAACTACTTCAGGACAGCGTAATCTCCACCTTTGACTCACTTGCTTGTGGCAGGACAGCCCAGACATTCACAGTGGAAGCACCAGGTGCTCAGGTTTGCTGCTGAGCACCCTGGGATAGTCAGGGTACACAAAATATAGGGACTGTTATTACAGACATAACCAAATACAGCTTATAATGACATGCCACTGGGGTAGTCTTTAATGTACAGCTTCTAGAAGTCAATTCATCAGCAACTAATTACAAAAAATACTAGGGGGCTTTCTCCACATCACATAAGCTACAATAAATAGATGCTCCATCCCTCAGTGCCAATGACACGGGTACCCTGTCAAAGCTGAATAGCTGCCTGCTGACCCTTCCTCATCAAGGACAACTCACTAATGTCCTGAGCTAAAACTGCACCAGCCTCAGCCGGCAGGTGTGCACATGAACTTACAAAACCCACCCTGAAGACAAGCAGGACCTCTGAAACCTGCAGAAGTGAGACCAGATTTCTTCCTTCATCCCAAGATTAACTGCAGAAGAATGATCCAATAGCTATTCATCAACACCACCACCTAAAACCTTCCTTATTGCATATGTCAACATGTCCAGTGCTGTGACTAATGTAAAAGGCACCACCCTATGAAAAGGAATAAAAATGAAGAAATAATTGGTAACCAGCATCAAGTCAGCTGTATCAAGCTAATTTTTTTAATGTAAAGATTTGAAGTAAATGCACTCAAAAAAAAAAAAAAGCTACCCTTTTAATCTTCTCCTGATAAAGAAATGCAAAATATTAAATCAGTTTAGGTTTATTTCAAGTAGTCTTAAAGAGATAAATAAAAATAAGCTTCCAAAACACCCAGAAAAGTAACACAAGCCCGAGATCCTGCAGAGGTTACATGGATGCTGAGCCACACAGAAAATACTGTTTATGTGTGTGAAGTTCAGCACACGACACTTGTGAGAACTGAGTAGTGTCAAATAAAAGACTGGCTGTGTTAATAGCTATATTTACTTTTGCTGTTGCTATACTCAACCTTCCTATAAGACAACGTACAGGTAAAGGAATTAATTGTCTGGGTCATCGCAGAGAACAGCCCACCTTCTCTAATGACCCATCCAACTGGGTCAACCCGAGCCTGATGGCAGAAATGAGCAATAAAAAGTTTAACACTGTCTGAAATAATCCCGGATTTCATTTAATCTCCCTCCTAGCACTAAAAATAACAGAGAGCAATAAAAATCTCAGATGGTGCATATTGCGAGAGCTGCCGTTTAATCTTGCTGATGAGAAAGAGTGTCAGACCCCTTTCTCAGCTTCCCAACACTCAAAATTCTGTTTTGTTTTTCTTTTCTTCCTGCACTGTTGGAATATGCACCTAGTTCCTTGAATTAACAGAGCTCCAAATAACACACACAGGGGCTGTTTTCCTAGGCATAAACATGCCTTCTCAGTTCACAGGAGTATAACTGGCTTTGGGAAGAAATAAAAAAGAGTTGCTAAAGCCAATAAAGTAATTTCCTCAGCCACACATATGGCTTCTAAGTTTAATAGCAATTATGTCATTTTTATATATGATTCACTTGATGTTGTTTTTATCTGAATCATTTGACATATATAACTCTGGCAGATTTCTTAAATAAGCATATCACCAGAGACTAAATTACTAATCAATTAACCAATTTCCCCCCCTCCCTTTCCCCAACTTGGCATGCAATTAAGAGACAAGACTAAACTTAGAAAGGCAGCAGAGGCAGTTTGAGAAATATGAGCTTTGATAAACCATGGATTTCCATTTTGGGGGGGAGGAAGGGGATTTCAGAGCAATAACTGGGGGTTACAGTAAGCAAAGATATAAAAAAAGACTTTGCATTCAGCTGTCTCCCTGGTGTGACCTACAGAGCATCCCTGCAGCACCCAAGGTTTCTCCAGCACCCCCAACATGGTGCAGCCACCCTATGCACAGCTCAGGGGACTGCAGCCCTGGGTCCTTCCCTCACAGGAGGGATAACACAAATCTGGCCACAAACACCTGTGGCTCAGCACTTGAGCAGGTGCAGCAAGGACACCAACACCCCCAAATACACCATATTCTCACTTCTCTTCTTGGGGGGATTAACAGGGGAGGCCGGTGCTGCAGAAGGAACAGGGAAGGAAACAGCCCAGTCACAGAGGTGTTTACAGTTTTCTTGCCTGACCTCCTTGTGCTCTCACCACAACGCACACTCTTCTTTCCAGAATAATTTTTATACCCTGCAACACCCCTTCCTCATTTTCAAACCGTTCACCACCCTGGTACTCAGTAACCTGCACCTTGGCCACAGGCAGCACCAAACCAGCTCTTCCTCCCCTTTCCTGGAGGCGCACAGCTGGGCATCCCCTTCCAGTCTGACATCAGAGCAGCTCCCCATGATCAGTCAGAGAGGGCTTGTTTGGCCAGTTTAACTGTTTTTAACATATTTCTATTAGCTGTCAGCTCAGCATATAAAGGCAAAATACCCGACTTGTGCTCACAGGGCTCGAGTGAACCAGGTACAGGCATTTTCCATGCTCTTCTTGCTTCTCTGCTTGAGGAACGGGAAATTTTCATAAGGAAAGCCACTTCTCTTACTCTAAAATCACATTGAAAACCAGTTTTAAAACCTTCAACTTTAACTGCACACAAAAGCTCTACACCTACAGCAATTCTGCATCCATTATTTCTTCCCATCGCTTAAGCCCCACCAGTTAACCCACAAGGGGAGGACTCCTCACTCACAACCCACAGAAAGGGGAGATATCAGGTCACAGAAACTACTCAGAGCAGCTACCTATGCACCTTAGCTAGTATCAAATGAACAATTAAGCACACACTTAACAGAAGTGCCTAAGCCCATGCACTAGATCCTTTCAGACAACCTTATTTGCTTGCTTTTTTTCAGAACACACACAAGACATTTGTCTGAAGAAACCAAAGCAAAGAATAAGACCAAAGCTCAAACACTAATAACCCACAAGACCAACCACTCCAAGCCTTTTCCAGCACAATACAGAAATTCAAGTTTCACTCTTTGGAGTTTTTTTTAAACATAAAATGATCACAAACTACCACAACACATTGAGTCAGCTTTGTTTTCTAACCTCAAGTAGCTGGTCTTACCTTAAAAATGACCACGCTCTTTCTTCTCTTCTTCCTTCCTTGACTGCCCAAAGAAACCAGGAGAGCCCAGCTCCTCTATTAGTCACCTCCCTGTGGAGGGGTCCAAGTGAAGGCACCTGGGCTGATGCTTCAGGGTGTAGCAGTGAAGCAGGAGGAGCCCCACCTGTGCCAACATCACAGCTTGGCCAGAAGGCTTCAGCAATGATGAGTTAAGTGTCAAGGCTTTCCACTACCAGGCACGTGAAGGAGGTTCATGACAGCTCATAAGCCAAGCAAAGCCACCTAACTTGGCAAGTGAGATATGTGAGGCACATCATGTGTACATCACCATCTGTACATCTACTGAGACCAGTAAAAAGCCTCCTCCTCTGGTGAACAGGCATTTTAATCACCTATCTCTGGTTTTCATGGTAGTCACATCTAAGTTGTCTATAGGTAAATACATTTATTTAAGGAGACCTATCTTCCAGTCTTTTACCTGTTTCACAGTAGAAACTATTTCCTCCCCAGCATGCACATCCCAAATCGTTGTGCTGAAGGGGTGCCTCAATTTCTACAGCTGATGATGCTTCTCTGGGTCTCAACCACTTTATAATAGCAAATTCAAGAAAAGAATAAGAGCAACTGTTGGGTGAAGCACATCTTGAGCAGTCCTGGGATCTCAAATGTGCTGCTGCACTTACATGCCTGCTTATACAAAAGTGGGATAGTTTCAAGAGAATTGGAGAAAAAAAATTTGCACATTCAGGGGCAATGTCATATTTCTGGATGATGGGTATTTGAGTCCAAATCTTTATCTCAAGTCCAGAGAAGGCAATATTCAGTGCTGACCTTCTCCCGTAGCAAACTCTTTGCCCATAGTGCCTCCTCGCCCCTATGAGCAATCCAGAACTGTTGTGGACATGAGCCCCTCAGGCAAGAGAGGTGTGGAGGAGAATTGTGGTGCATCACAGTGGCTTTAGGCATGAAGCAGGCAGAAAATTGCCTGCTAACATCAGGCATTAGTACATCTGTGTGGGACAGGAGCATCAGCATCAGGAACTGAAACCCAGGCAAACAGAGGAACAGGAGGACACTGGTGGCACCCCAAGGGTGAGATGAAATTCCCTGGTGAAAACACCCCAGAGACACCAGGATACTTGTCATCTACTGACAAGTTAGCTTGAAGGTGAGCTGTGTTCACACTGTGGTGAGCAGGTCCACAAAGGATTTTTCTTACAGCAGTGGTCTTCTCTCCTGCCATGCGCTCATTATTTCAGGTGCCTATCCCAGCTGCTCATACTCAGATGTTGCAGATTATCACTGATAGGAGTGCTTCACTCCTAGAAATTTTGTTCATTTTCATTCAAAACCTGTTTTTTTCTCCTTTATCCTTCTGCTGTAGAGATCTGGCAATATGCTTTTATAAAACAAATGATTCCTCAAAGACAAGTGTGCTGATAGGAGTCAGTACAGCTTGTTGGACTCCCCTGAGATATGGCTTGTTCAAGGTGAAATGCCTGTCTGGTTAACGGCTGCTGGAAATAACAGAGTTAGCCTCCTGTCATGACCATCTTCCCTGCATGGGAGCCACGAACATCATCCTCCAAGATGTGACTGCATTGTGGAGGACCAGTTTTGGAGTAGCTGTCTCCTCCCTTGGGCATGGCACTTCTTCCAATTAACTGGCCAGCGTTTTCCAGCGGGGTGGTACCTGATGCTGCCAATTTCCCTCACATCATGTAGGTTATCTCTGCTGATGTATATGCAACTGGTCCAGCACTCATCCTAGGATAGGATAGCATAGGATCAATTCATATATTGTTTTGTGAATGCTCAGTTCCCTTTACCGGGGTGCCTACAAACCCGTGGCAATCATCTGTGGCTTCCAGGGAACCTGGTGCACTTCCTCAAGGCTTTAGAAAACACTGAAGCTCAAACACTTCCCAAATGTGAATCCCCCTCTCTCCTTTTTGATCCTGTTTACTACATAGACACACCATATTAATACAACCACTCTGTGAGGCTACACATCAGCACCACGTGCCTGGGTCTAACAGAATCCAGGACAAAACATTAGTAATAAAGCCCCTGTTTTGGAGAAAATGTAACTGCAAAACGCACCTACACCGTGTACCAAACGGCACGTCTTCTGTCACATCTCCACCTTCCTCACCTCCTTTTTCCTGTGGCTGGTCCATCTGTCCTCACTTGGGAGCTTTGATTTCACACATCTTTACCCACCGTGTCTACCCTGCTCACTGTGTAATCCTCAGGCGCTTTGTGATTTGTAAACCTGCACAGCAGTTACACTGTGTGGTTTCCCACCCCTCCCGGGCTGCCCCGACTTCTGTATTTTCTGCTGCTGACAAACCCACCTTCCATCCGTCGCTGGGCCCCAGGGCACATGCTTCCACCCACCCACCACATTTCATGTGGTCTGCGCTGTGGATGTCGGTGGTGTGAGCTCCTCATGTGCTCTGCCTGCTGAGTTCCAGTCATCAGCACCCCGTGCCCTGCCATAACCAAATGAAATAATCCTGCTGGCAGGAGGACGGAGATAATTTTGCAGAGCAGTCGCATCCTTCCTTCATTCCCCTGTTCATAGCTCACTCATCCAAGCTTTGCCTCCATAGACCCTCCACGTGGTCACACCAGGAGGGTCGATGATGTCTTGCTGGGCTGTATCACCAGGGGCATCCAGCTCAGGGGCTCTTGCTCTGCTTAACTCACTTAAAGCTTCCCAAATTCAGATGAATCCTCAGAAGTGTTCACACAATGAAGACATTCCAGCTGCAGAAGCCTCAGTTCAGACAATCTCTGTGGTCCCAGCCCTGACACAAAAATTGGACTGGACCCGTCAGACATGCTCTGAAAAAAAGCCATAAAGACTTAAAACTACCTAGAAAAAAAAAAAGCAGAGTGTCTATTTTGCTATTGAAACAAAGTAAAGTAAAAATTTAAGGACCATTCTTGCTTCCCCATGATGCAGTTGGACAATTATGAAACAACTAATCTGGTTCATTTCAAATGTTGTCATACACTATATAACAAAGACATTAAAATTTTCCAAGCTTTTCTCTTCCCCAGATCGATTCATGCTGCAAAATAGAAAGATAAAGTTTGGCCTAGATGAATTTTCAGGAGTCCTTCTAAAATAAATTTCATATATTTAGTGAAATTGCGTGCTGCTTATTAGTGGCCTACAGAATGAGAAAAACACACCCATCCAAGGAAAAGGATTAACTGAAATAATGCCATTTCTAGGAATTAAAGTTATTGGAATTCTAGCCGAAGCCCATTTCCAATACGCAATCTTAATGTGATCCTGAGGGAGCTCTGAAATTATCATCTTCAAGTAAGTGATCTTTTCATGCAATTTTATTCTAGCACTATATCTAGGTATCTTCTCCATAACTTCTCTGTCCACAAGCTTATTTATCTCCTTGCTAAAGTTCAAAATCTAATTTCCAACACAGGTTACTTACTGTAATAAACTGTACAAGCTTTAAAGTGACAAGTTGAAAGATACAATTTTTTAGAGTTATGAATTAATAGCCATATATGTCAAAGAAAGTGCCAACTTTTTCATATTTATAGATATATTATTGAAATGATAAAAAATGAACTGAGGAAAGAGAAAAGAAGTGAGGAGAACTACATATAATGAATCAAACATACTTAACAAGACATGTACAGACACTTTAGTGTGCATCTCTTTTATTACATTACATTAATCAAATTCTGCTAAAGACATCCATCTAAGCGAAGTGTCACAGTGATATTCTATAAAAACATTCTTTTGAAAAAGAGTCTTCCCTGACAGCAGTATCAACTAGGCTGTCTTAAGTGATTGTCAGGACTGCATTACTCAGAAATTAAGAGAATTTATGTAAGTGCCTCGCAAGCTCCCCTGAAGAAAAAATAATTTAATTGGAGCAAGTGTACAAACTCTGATAAAGGCTGGTAAAACACGGCTAAGTGATTTAAGCATGAACTGGGAGGGGGGGGGGGAGGTTCTGTTTCTTCCTTCTTTGATTCACAGCACCAATAGATTTTCTTAGTCTGGGAAAACCTGGAAGAAAATCCTTCCCTCTTCTAAAATGGGTAAATGCAAACATTTTTTCTAAATTACCCAGCAAGATCTGATCAGCTGGGATTGTGGGCTTTTTTTTTTTTTTCCCTACTTGTATTTATTTATTTATTCTAATGAGCTTACAAACAGCTCTCAGGAAGGTAATGGAGGTTTCTTTGCTGTGGAGATGTGAGGCCCAGATGTGGCATCACTTGACATGGCCTTGACCTGGTGAGCAGAGACCATTCTGGCAGGTTGGGCACCCAGGTCATGTCCACACATGGGCTCACGTCATATGTCAGGCCTGACATGATCTTCTACCATCCTAGTAGTGGGCAGATGCTGCAAACCAATGGAGTCATTATTGGTAATCAGTATTTTTCTAGGTTGTAGGTGAGTATTTCATAGATTGATTTATAATGGGTCTCCAAGTGTTGCTTAAGAAAAAAAATATGTGGAATTAAAACTTTGGTTTAATTTTTGTGCTATTTGATCTCTTTATATAAAACAGTCTAACCCAGGATTTCTTAACTCTGGCCATGCCTAGAAAAAATATGAATGCCAGAATTTCCATCAGATAGTGAATTAGGATTACGGGACGCTACTTTCAGACTCCAGCACCAGTGGGCCACAGAGAACAAGTCATGAAGGGTATTACATCACTTCTCCTCCATTATTTAGATGCAGTGGGATACATAAATCCACAGAGGTGACATCCATTAGGTAGCATTAAGGTAGTATTGGTATTCCCACTCAGCGCCAGGCTTACCATTGTGGGGTTGATTTTACTCCCCTGCAAATCAAGGGAAAGCTCCTCAGGGTAATCCCTTAATGATGTGGCATGAAGTGTCAAAATATAAGACAAGGAAACAATTCACAGGGAGCAGTTTTATCTAAGCAATTTGCCAACAGATCAGAAAAGCAATGATTTGTTATTCCAAATTATTCACTAATTTCACCATCAAACTATTGGGCTGGATGTTATTCCGGACTCCAAGTCAATGCTACAAAAGCTGAACATAAAATTCACCATTTGCATAACTTATTAACTGAAATATGTAATTCATGTGACAGACAGAACGTCAACTTCAAACTGTGTTTTCAGCTACAACGAGAACTGTTTGATCTACATGGGTTAGTTCAGGCATCTGCTGGGGGAAAAAAAAGCACACACATCCCCACAGTTTGTCAAACTAGTCGATGCAGTGCAATTTTGCAGCGAGCTGTGTAAATACAGGAGAATTGTGAACACATCGAATCAAAATTCTGCCATGAATTCAAACTAATATTTACCGAACATCCAGTTCACTGTTCGCTCAGCTGCTCTTATCAATGTTATAATAAACTATAAATCCTAGCGAGCCCTGAGGCAACTTAACTGCTGTAGTGATGCTGGAGGGTGATTAGGAAAAAAAACCTAAAGATAAGATCCATTGTTTTTTTCATGGTAGTGCACATCATTTTTCTATTTCTGATGCTTTATGTGTGATAATCTGAGCTTCCTCAGAGGTAAATTCTCATCTAATCATAAGTCCCTACACATCAACAGAACATATCCTATGTGGTCTAACAGCAGAAAAAACAGAAAGCAAGAAGTGCTTCATTAGGAACATGGATTTAACCTACTGTACACTCATTTTTAGGCTGCAACAAAAGCTCCAGAAAAGGTGAAGATTAAAATATGCCACCTAAAGAGCTTTTTAGATTTAATTCTAATATGTCTGAAAAAACAAAAACAGAACCAACAAAAAATCTAATCTGGATGGTGCTGAGATCTAAGAAGTTGGGGGCCATTTTAAAAAATATATATATAGAATATCAAACAGAAGGGAAAAGCCACCCGATTAAAAAACCAGGGCAGGTATCATAGTCTGCCAGTCAGTGTTAAATCTACAGCAAATGAAAATGTATTGACCGGGCCCATCCTGTGCCACGTTTGATACACACAACATACAGGGATGGGATCCACAGTGCAATGAGGTTAGGGCAAGAGGAGGAAGGGCACTAAAGGCAGGGGCAAAGGAGGTGTGAAGGGGTCACCTCTTAGTCTGGTAGCCCTACAATTGCCAGAGATGGGTCTTGGGTTTGAAAAGGACATTAAAAAGCCATGCTAGTATATTCTGGTCCATAATTGCTCACTGCAGCACTGGGATGCAGGAGACATCTCTCCTCATTATTTTGGGGTTGGAACACAACTGCTCCAGACAAGTTCTGTTGTTTGGCCTGATTCACCTCAACCAGAACAATAAACCAGGATGATGAAGTGGCTTAATATCAGACAGGCTATTAATAATTATTTCCCTCTTTCCCAGTGTCCCTGCCTGGGTTGGCACCCTGGGAGCTCTCGCAGGCCAGGCTGACCTTTCTCTTGGAGGTCCCAGTAAGTCGTGTGTCACTTGCACACACTGCGCTGCAAGGAGCAGCCCCAGCAACTGGGATTTGTCTCCCTCTAAGTGACAGCTGCCATTTTAATGATCCAGCAGTGAAGGTGAATTACATCTTAGGAGGCAGAGCAGGAATGGAGAGGAGAGGAGAGGAGAGGAGAGGAGAGGAGAGGAGAGGAGAGGAGAGGAGAGGAGAGGAGAGGAGAGGAGAGGGAAAGGGAAAGGGAAAGGGAAAGGGAAAGGGAAAGGGAAAGGGAAAGGGAAAGGGAAAGGGAAAGGGAAAGGGAAAAGGGAGTGTAATAGTGTTTCCACAAGAAGCTCCTGAAGATCAGATGGTTAGGAGGGAATTTGGGGGTGAATTCTATATTTAAAAAAAAACATTTTTAGCAAATTTAACAGATAACTTAACCAGTTGCTACGTTGCACAATTGTATATTTTTAACTCTATTTGAATGGAATTGTATTAAGTTGTCTGATTTTCAATGGTTCTTAACAGAACCCAACTCTTCCCTGTCCTCATCTGCCTGGTGAGTTTGTCCAAAGACAGCCCCCTGCCAGACTATTACACTTTAAAAATCATTTCAGTGACTTTTCCCCTCAGTAATGAGATGGAGTAATTAGAAGAGCTTTCACAATTACCCCTCCATTTTCCTTTAAGACACATATGAAAATTCCTTCCCTTTCTCAGCCCTTGGCACGTTCAGAGTTACTGTTCCCACTCACAGCTGTCACTACCATGCAAACTTAATAAATTCCATCTATGCATGACTTACTTAGCTAACCTCCATCCACCAGAGATACACGCTTCTTACTCAGACAAGCAGGACAATAACATAGTAAAGCTTCAAAACAATAGCTCTCATGTTTCAAATATGTATAATATTGCAAGGGGCTTATCCCAGCCCTGGTGATCATGCCCTAACAGAAAGGAGCTTTCCTTTCATACTATCAACTTTTTTTCTTTTTTGGGGGGGGGGGGGGGTTTTGGTTTTTTGTTTTTTTTTGTTTTTTTTTTT
>JANHGN010026446.1:64592-78669 GCA_024605025.1 Megaceryle maxima
TTTTTTTTTTTTTTTTTTTTTTTTTTTTTGTGGGTTTTACAGGGAGTGAATTTGGTTCGGTTTCTTTTTTTAATTGAAAAGTAGTTTGAAAATGGTCAGGACAGCCAATTGGGAAGAAAAAAAAGAGCTCTTCCAAAAAACATAAAAGTCATTATAAAGGAAGAATTAAATAAAGGAAGAGGCAAAATGGATGGAGTTTTCCTCACTGAGCAGAACACATGCAGGCAGTCACATTCTGACCTAACTCACCTTTGAAATCTCCAGCAACAAATGAAGCCTCTGGAACTGTTCAAATTTAAATCCACATAACCTTGAGTAAAATCTGGCCCCCCAAACAATTTTGTTAGCAGCAAATTTGTCATGCACATTAAACCCTCCCCAACCACAGCCTCAGGTCACATCAGCTGGGACCCCGCACCACTCCAGATAGCTTTCCCCTTTGCCACCTTGTCCATCAGTAGAGCAAATCAGCACTTTTTGGAAGAGCTCAGCATTTTCTCAGAATTAGCACCGGAAGAGAAGTAACCATGCCTATGTTAAATAAATACTCCCAAATGCCAGGTAAAATGCACATCAGAGCACATCAGGCAGCCACACAAGGTATCTGGAGGCAGTAGAACAAAGTACGCTTCACTTTGCATTAGAGCGGGCGAGCATTGAAGCCTACGAGCAACAGAAAAATGCAGGATGAGTAATTTTACTAGGTGCCTCCTCACAAGATTTCCCCGGGCCAAGCACTGTCCTGGCTTCCAACCTACATAATTTTGATTGAATCAATAGCTGTTTATCAGTAATGCCATAAAATGACAGGAACCAGATGCAACAGGATAGAACCCTAACACTGGTAAGGGAATAACAGCAGCAGGGCTGCCAGTGCTGTAATTGCTGGGCTGATTAACTTGTATTTGAGGATGGATGTTGGTAAGGTCCTTTCAAGTCTTTCATCATTCATTTTCTTCTATTGGATGTGCTCTAGATCACATGAAGTGGTGGGTTTCCAGACAGATGTAGTCTACTGTATATCACCTAGGTGCTATGATACAGTGGATCCAGTGCAATTTTGAAAGTGTGAATCCAGAAGAGAGGGATTTGAAATACAAAGCAGACTATCAGAAACATCTTTCCTTCTTGTTTATTTTATATTAGCAAGCTTTTGGCCAAACTTGAAAAGAGGGAGTACAAGAAGCAACATTTGTTTGGAGTGTCTCTACCTCTGCTCACCCTGATGGCAGTCTTGACCTTGACTCTATAGACCACAGTCCTTGGACTCCAATCTCTTGCTGATACCAGGCATGATCCTTCCAAGTGCCCCTGCTAAAGGTGGAATGGAGGAAGCTTGAAGACAGTCAAGTTTGCAAGAAATCTGGACCAAAGTTTCCTTACAGTATCTGCCCTGATCTCTCAAACAAAAAGATTGCACAACAAATGGGACACACAAATGTATCAGAAAGGTGTAATGCATAACAAATATAATTTAAAGATGCCATTTCTTACAGTGTATTCATGCAATTAAATTCTATTATAGTCTCAATTTCCACTCGGAAAATGGATGTCATAAGAGCACGTATAAATTATTCACATCTTTACTAAATGAAGGGCTATCAAAAAATTGTCACAGGCTATCCGTATGCAGTATGACTTGAGACACAATTGACAATGTAACTAATATTTTTAATATCCCAGTTACTTCGTAATTACAAGAACGCTGATATTTTACAGTACTAGTTCAAAGTGCAAAACTAGGAAGACTAGTAAAATTGGTGAAACCAATGGGCTGTATCCTGCATCCTTTGAAAAGCCCAAGCCAGAAGCGCGCGGTGTTTTTACAGACCGGTGGGTACTTTTGGGTATGCACAGAATGAAGAAATAGAGCCCCATAGTGGTTAATCCCCAAAGCTAAAAATAAAAACAAAACAAAACCCTACTGAAACCAAAGCCTTTTAAGCTGCTATCTCATATTTTAAGCGATTTATTAAAATGTTAATTATCTGCATAACATTATGCTTGAATACAAGGGGAAAAGGCGTTTTGAAAATTGAGCACTTTTTTTAACTGGGAGGGTAATTCACAGATTTCTTCCAAAATGACAATTTCTTTTTTATTCAGCAGCTTGAACACTAAGTCAGAGCACTCTTCAGACTGCAAATATAGCAATTATCCCAAGTAATGCTTTGACACTGTTACCACAGGCAAGTGGCCAAAGTGCATCAGCAGTCAAAATATCTAAGCAAGTTAACAAGCTCCTTTTACTCTCAGCAGAGCAGGAGAAGAAAGGGAATCCAACCCCTGAGAAATGTTAAAATAAAGGAGAAAGAAAAGCTGCTGGTGTTTGTTAAAGAAAATGGTGTCACTGTCTCAGCCTGATCAAGGTGTAATATCTGAGTCCCTGACAGATGTCCCTGGCTGTGTGGGATGGGGAGGGCTCTTCCCAAGCGTCTCTGCCACGTGTCCCCAGCTAATGACCGGCTATAGCCCACCAGGACCCACCCTCAGCCCACACCTTGCTCCTTGGTTGGGTGCTCTTTCTCCACAGTCTTTGCCCCATTTTTTTTTTTTTCTTCTTCTTTTTCAGCTCCATTTGCAAAATACCCCCACATGTACCATACAAAAGACATCTAAACTCATTAAGGAAATTCCCAAAGAACTATTAACAAATCATTTTGCTTCAGCCAGAGATATCAGATTTAATTAGGTGAGCGGTGTTGATGGGGTGCAAAAACAAAAGCCATCTCCTGTCTGAAAAGGTTCAGGTCCTATGTAGGCCCCATTCTTTCCTCTATGGCACAGACAATAATTGAGCATTTTTTTAAAGGACATAGGGATGAAAAGAGGACTCTGTCTCTCAGACAAAAGCTTTCAACTAAGATTTGTTTTCCTTTCTCACCAGGTGACTTAAAGGGAAAAAAATCTTCATCTGTAAAGAAATGGCTATAACCTACAGCGAGAACACAGCGACAGAGAATATAAAACAGCTCTAACAAGCATAATTTTTGCAAGTGATTAATCAAAATGTATTTAACCAGTCATTTTCAATGATAATCAAAAGACCTGCTTAAAACAATAATCATTTTGCAATAATAACAGTTATGTTCATTCTAATGCAGGCAGGCTAAGCTGCCTGGAATGAAACATCGACATCGGACACTGCTACGATGCCCCAAAGACTAAAGGGTGGGTTTCTCTCACTGGGAAATCACCAGGATGGAGCCTACAGGTTGCAGAGATAACACCCTGTGTGGCACAGCAATGTAAAGTATCAGGGAGACAAAGGTTTATTTTTCCTCCCGTGTTTTAAATCTTTGGGTTAATGCTATTTGTAGGTCTGGCCAGTTGTCATTTCAGGGCAGTATTATCTGGGTGGTAGTAAGGATAATACTGCCGTGTTACTTGGTGTGTAATGGGAATGTTTTTCTAATGGCTTCCAGAGACTCCAGAGATCACATATTGTTAAATAACAGACTTGTTCCTTTTTTTTTTTTTTTTCTTTTTAATACATCTTCAAATTAAGAGGCTTAAGAAATACTAACAATTGACATATGCCTTTGTGGTCCCAGCTATTCCTCCAGACCTTTAAGCATATTCCTCATCTACTTCCCTCTTGCACTGTGATGAAAAAAAAAAAAACCAAATACCATGTTAGTTGTCGGCATATCAGATCCAAAACCACTCTGGGTTCTAGGAATATATCTTTATAATTTAAGGCTTACAAGAAGCATGTGCCAATTAACACCGTGGACCAAGCTTCTGATACAAATCATCATTAAATAAACACACCAAAGCTTTTCAGAACCAGAAGCTACAAATGATAACAAAAGAAGTCAGCAGATCCAGCGTGAAAGCGCAAAAAAACCTCCTCCAAAATGTGCTCTGATGCCATTGCACAAAAAGCAGTAGCCGGCAGAGATGCCATAAGTAAAAAAAAAAAAATTATAAGAGGCAAAAAAGTTTCAAATTTGCCATTCTAATTTGTGTTTGAAAATGTTTAATGGCATATATTTTATGCCTGTGAAAGATAAGTGCTGCAATCCAGGACAAGAAGAGTAACAGGACACTTCAAATCCTGAAAGTCAACAAAAAAATAATTTGGAAGTATTTTTAACTTATTTTATCTGAAGGCCTGACAGTTAATTTGGTGTGAAAAACTGCAACAGTAGAAAACAGATGTTAAGGGGCAAGCATATAGTTAAGGTCAAAACAAACATAAAACACGGCTTCCATTTCTAAGGGGGGGAAAGGGGAAGAAAAAAAAAAAAAAAAAAAGAGATTTATCCAGCAACAGGTTTTATGCTAAACCTGCTTTTTTTATTGTTCTGCTTGTGATAACTGTAGACTACACAATGCAATACTGTCTGCCATAGTGCAATACCTCTCAGCACTAGTAATTTAAGACTTTCTTCTCTGTAATACACTAAACCATCATAACCTGTCTCTTCCTATTTAGTTTAACCTACAACCACCACATACTGATTTGGCTGTGTGTGGCTTTCTCTATTGCCATTTATTACTCCGCTCGACTCCTGAAATTCTGTTTGCAATTTAAGGCCACAAATTAGAAGCGTAAGTCATCTGTTTCCTATAATCCCCCTGTCAGGGCTGGAATCACATTTGGAGCTCAGCACCAAGCGCGGTCCTGGGCCGGCGCTGCCGCCCCGATTGGCCACGCGGGCTAAAAAGCTGAGCTGGGAATAAAGAACAGGCAGCCCCGGAGCAGGGCTGGAGCTGCACGGAGAGGGGAGAGGGAGAAGCCAACAGCCCGTGCCGAAGAAAGAAATACTATTTTACAACCGTAACCTTTTGGAAATATGCTAAGCAACTGATGGGGGATTGCTATGGGGGCTTTTCTACACATATACTTATTTATTTATTTATTTATTTATTTATGTATTAAGCCATCTTCTAGAGACGGTTGTAACTTATTCAATACGAATCTTTGACGAGTTCTGCCACCTTTGTCATGCAGCACATTTTCTCAGTGCTGTCTTTTGCTGTCCTAATTAACTGTTTTCCCCACACACAGCAAGCACTTGCAGAGAGCTAAAATGCAGATTTTAACACACTGACTCCCCTTTTTTTTCCTTTTTTTCTTTTTTTGTTTTATGTAATTATTCTAATGAATCCATGCATTTGTTCCTTTGATGGCAGTGGAAAAGGATTTTAAGTATGTAGATGAGAAGTCTTAAAAGAAGATCCTTTTTTTTTTTTTTTTCTGTTAAAATAAGAAAAAAGCCCCACAGTTCTTTCATCCAAACATTTGGGGTTATGTCCACAATTTGAATATTATTTTCTTTCCTTTAAGACATTTTAATAGTAGTTCCTGACCACCACTGACAGGAGCAAAAAAATCAGTCAATATTTTTCCCTTCAGATCACTTTTAACTTTCTCTTTATTGTACTGTGAGTGAGGCAGCGTATCCCGCTACAATCTGAAAAGAGCAAGACGAAGCATCTGTAAAGATCCCAATTCAGACCAGCAGTCAGTGGGGAAAAATCTCTCTAGCTAACAGCCCAATGGGAGAACTGCTCTGCTTGAGCAGGGGTGGGAATAAATAAATAAATAAATAAATAAAACTAGATTCCATTAATAAAAATTCCTCTCACTGGCTCACATTTACTAATAGATATGCTTTTACATGGGCTTTGAACTCCTAGCAAGCAAATCAACTTGTTTTAAGTAGCATACTCTGGTCATGGGGAAGGCCAAATGCTGAATTTCACAGTGTGATCCAGGCTGAGTTGCAGCAAATATTTTTTTTTTCCCTTGGATTTAAGCAAAACAATAAAAACCTTATAATTTTTGTTTAAGTTAGAGGAGTCCTAAAAAAGAACATTCCACTGCTCTTTGTGCTTCTGTAACTTAAAAATTGGCTGTGCTTTTAAGTGAAATTTGGCAGGCTGTTAGTCTACAATGTGACTAGGATATTTGGACATAACAAAATTGGCCAAGATATGATATTTTAAATGGAACTACTGTTCATGCAATTTCCTAAGGTTTGTTTGGTTGTTTTTGTTAGTTTTTGGGTTTTGTTTTTGTTTTTTACTATGCATTTGGTATTAGAGTTTTATACACACAAATAAATACATATTACGAGTCCATAATATACAAACACAAACTATTGTCACGATGCATTTACAGCGTGAACTGTGATGATTCCTGAGCAAAAAGCCTCTCTCATAATAATGAATGCCCATTATTATAAATAAGCACACAGTAGAAATAACTCATGGCACACAAAAGCACATGCAAACCACTTGGTTTGTTCCAGAGCTCAGACACCGGCGCTACTATTGCCGAGCTCCGTGTTGGAAGAGCAACTGGAGTCCTGCCATGGAAATGAGCAGCATGCTAAGGAGCAGATGTTCCTCTTTGGAGGGCTGGGGTTGGGGGGGAAGTCTTGCACCAAAATGTTGGTGGCCCCTTCTGGGTTTTATGAGACAACCCAACTGCTGAGATGCTGCCCTGAAACTCTGACGGACCTGTCTACTGAAAATCAGGAAGCTGTGGGAGGTGAGCCTACACCAGCACTTAGGAAACAGTTTGAAAGTCATGTTCAACTACCATTTATGTCAGGGGTCAGGAGGCTTCTTCCCCTTCACCGAAACTGCACATGCTTCCAAGTCCCCAGAATAATGTGCACATCAAAAAACACACTGACCATCTTGCTCAGTAAAAAGAGGGTTTGCACGTGCCAGGTTCCACACAGACAGACACATGGTATAAAGTCAAATTGGCCATTGCTTTTATTAATTACCAATTGAACCAAACTGAGCAACTTAACCCCAGGCCTGGAAGCTGTGCCAGCTCTGCTGTGAGCTACACCATCGCACAACCTCCCCCAAAACCAATCAAAGCGAGCGCGTCTGCCTCGTGTCTCGCTCCACCGACACGCACGGCACAGCCCCAAATGCTGCCACACGGCTCCGCAGACAAGAAAAACCCTTTCTGCTCTACTGTGCTCACTCTCACCCTATAAAAGTTAAAGAAAAATTGTGTTCCTTTTGCTTGTTCCAGGGTTATGAATTAAGAAATTATTTACTGTATGAATTATACAACTGCATTTTACGTAGTAGCACCCAAACTGCATTCCAAAATGCATTATGCATTAAAATACAAGGCAGATATCTCAGATGCAAGTTAGAGGCCAGAGTGGCATAAACACACTGTATAGAGAATAAATGAAAATATTCCAAAAGCCACCCGGGAAGCTGGTAGCAGAGGCAGGTGCAGGAATCGTGTGGTTTCAGGGCTCCAGCTCAGGCCACTGCAGAGCATCGAGAGGGTATGAAGAGCTCAGGAGAGGAAACCAGAATCATAGGCAAAGCAGAGCACCCTGAGAAGATGTGGGAAATGCCCTTGGTTTTGAAATACAGAAAAATAAGGACCTGAAGAACTATAGTTTGAGAAGAAAAGATGACATAGAAATGGATGAAGTGATATAAGAGAAAAAAAAAACAAAAAAAGGAACTTGATTTGTGGCTGAAGCCCTAGATTAGCTTTCAGAAACCAGTCTGATGCTCATCTTATGCTTCCTAAAAAATAAATCAGACAAACCTGTAATCCTTAACATGAATTCAAACGCCCCTTGGGGACCACTGTTTGGAATAAACCAGAGGGAGAGCATGAGCAGTTTTAAATTAAGAATGAAGTTTTGAGCTAAAAAAATGTGGGTTTGACCTAAAACTGAGGTTTTGAAGCAGAGCCTGAAATCACCTGCGGACAGAAATGCTTTTGTCCCGTTCCTTGGAGGGCAGAGGGAGCTGGGCAGCAAGAAGTGAGCCTCTCCTTCTTCTGTGCTTCCCAGGTCCTACAGGAAACATCCCAAATCCACACAATGTTCCCAAGCGCTACATCTTGCCTATGGATCTCCAAGCGATCTGACAGATGTGTAAATTCACACTGAGCCAAAAACTGCCCCGGGATAATACAGCTGTGCACGCTAAAGAGCACAAGTTATTTCAGCATTAACTTGTGCACAAAAATAAATAAATAAATTAAAATGTCAGTTTAACCCACCTTTTGCTTCCAGGTGTACAGTCGCCTGAGGTCATTTGGGCTGATTTCATGCTGTTGCGGTCAAACTGACCCCTTTTTCTCCCCATTAAAAACTCAAATGCAAACAGACTGATTTTACTCTTTTCTTTTTTTTTTCCCTGTTTTGTTTTGGGTTTTTTTCTTCTTTTTCCTTTTTTTTTTTTTCTAATTGAGTGTTTAACAGGCAATGCTAGGATGAGCAGATTTTCTTAAATGCCAAATGTTGATGGATACACAGTGCAGATACACTAGTCTCATAGGCTGTAAATGTCACTTAGCCTCAAGAATTCCTCTGTCCAACACTGTTATAACAAGGTGCTTTTAAAAGTGGAACAGGATTTACACCAGAGAGGTGTGAATCAAGGATACATTTTTTTACCCAGTGATAGCTCATCAGCTTGTTACAGAAACCTGGCATGGTTTAGGCGAAGCTAGATAGTTACTCAAACCCACAGTGATTTACAGGGGTTGCTCTTAATGCTTTCAAAAGGAGCTATTACTGGAAGTCCCAAAAGTAGCTTTGAGCATAATAGTCTAGTTTGTGATACACCGACCAAAGTAGCCAAACAATCCGGAACATATTAATTACAGACAAAAACCAGATTGTTCCTAAAAATACAGCCTTACTCTGTCTTTTCATGAAAAAAAGCTGTTTCTGAGGAGGTGAAGCACACAATAATTTGCTCTCCAAAACAATCAAAATGTGCCATTAATAGGGGCAGTCAACAGCAGCCACTCCTTTACACCAACATTGACTGGACGAAGTTATTGACCCCACATTGATCATTGGATAGAGTCATCGTGGAGTCATATAATAGCTGAATGGTTACAAATTTGGAGATATGACATAGGAAAAAAGGGTTGGAAAGGAAAATAAGTGTTATACTAAAGGAATTCTCGGCAGCTATTACTTCAAATGAAAAACTTCAGTTTTTCAAACATCCTACATCAATGTGTCAAAAGGTACTCAGAAAAGAAGTGTCATTTTCAGGCATCTGGGATTGGAGGAGGGGAAAGAGAGAGAAGAGGAAATATAACCCAGTGGTAAAAGCACCAGATGAGAAATTATCTGCTCCCTCCTTGCTGTGCTACCTTTACCCCATCTGCAAATCGTGTGGGGAGAAAAGGGAGATGGACTGAAAATACTTCCTTGCCCTTGAGGATCTAATTGAGGCTCCAATTCATTAATGCTTGTAAATCACCGTTAAATATCCAAGTGACCAAGCAGTTATTGCGTGGGACTAGAGAGTTCACAGCATAATTTTTCTTTCCTTCTGGTTCCTCTGAAGGTACTTTATTAAAGATCTCTGAATTTGCAAGGCCTCAGGCTTGTGGAGCCAAGAACAAGGTAGTGAGAAACTACTGCTCATAGTGTTCATCCTTTACCGACAGCATGTATCTCAGCCATCCCCACATCCATCCAGTGAGTTAATGGTACCAGAAACAGCTCAAAGATGTTGGGAGAGATGCTTACAGTGATTATGTGCAGCACTGGGTCCTGGGATGTCTTGACAGCACAGCACCAGGGAACCCAACTGAAATCTAAACATTCTCAGGATGGATGTATCCTAAGGACATGTGTGCTCACAGCCCAGCAGCCAATGAACGGCACCCTGGACCACATCCCCAGCAGCGGGGGCAGCAGGGGTGAGAGGGGATCCTACCCCTCGGTGAGGGGGGATCCTACCCCTCTGCTCCAGTCTGGTAAGACCCCCACCTACAGTGCTGAAACACTGGCCCAGGTTGCCCAGAGAGGTGGACGATGGCCTATCTCTGGAATCATTCCAGGTTAGGCTGAATGGGGCTCTGAGCAACCTGCTCTAGCTGTAGGTGTCCCTGATCACTGCAGATAACCTTGAAATTTCCCTTCCAACACAAACATTCTATGATTCTATAACACAGGGTTTTCCTTTCTCTTCACTGCATACTGAGCATTCCCATTTCTAACCCTCTTCCATACCAGTGCTTACCTGGAGACAACACAGACCAGTTTGCTGTCAGCATTCCAGAGTCAACTGGCTGCAATGGCACTATGAAGAGAACTACAAATCTCCTGATTCATTTCAATATGGGAAGACTGAAGGGCCAACAGTGTACACCTGCTCTTCATACCAAGACATCTCATGAATGCTTCTGGGGAACTGAGCAACCCACATGCCATGTGGTGACAATTCACTGGAGTGGTGGCATATCCCATAAAGCAGCACTGAATGCACAAGACCACACACACACACCAGAAAAAAAAAAAAGAAAAAAAGCCAACACATTAAAAACAGAATGCTTGTTACTCTCTTAAACACAAGGTTAAAAGTTTCATTTACATTGCTTTAACCTACAAAGCACAGCATTGCTCATGATGCTTTGTTGGCTTGTACCCATAAAACTTGATGCAGGATCAGTGAAGGTAATTTTGTTTAATAAGATAATACACGTTTTTGAATGACCTAATGTGACGCTCAGATTACAGCATGAAAACTAAATTCCAAGAGGAAAGACACAGATGGGAGCAAAAATCCCCACAGATTATCCTCAAATATTCTGGAGGATCTCTCTTGGGATCCTCAGGATAAACAAACCAAAACTCTGCTGCAGCTATTCAATAACAAATTTAAAAGGCAGAATATTCTCTGATCATATTTCCATGATCAACTTTCCCTCTTGATCACCTGCCTGTATTTAATGCACAGAATTTTCTTCACTGAAATTTTGATTCTACAAAGTACTTTGCATTTTAACATGAATTCATGTTTAAAACTGCACTGTAGGTAAGTGCTTTGTTAGAAGACTGAGAGGGGATCTCTTCATCAGACATTGAGGTTCCTTCATGATTTAGGACTCTTTCTCCCTAAAGCCAGCTACCCAACCCAGGCAACCTCTGCTCCTCACACCAATGGCAGAGCAGGTCTCTGTTCTCCCTCACCTTTGCCCTCTCTTACAGCCTGTTTATCTCCTAAACCATTTAAATCCTTATGTCTGCCCACATGGCCTTCCTGATCCCCCTTCAGGCATCTGTTAGCAAACCAAACCAAAATTCACCTTGTGTTCTGTGTGTTTGCCAGGTTTCCATACCCCATGTCAGGGTGATCAAATTTTAAGGGAGGAGACGTCATCTTGGAGCTATTAACATCTTTTGGGTTTACCCAAGAGCAGCTCCCATCCTTACAACACCCTTCTGTACCTTGCCCTTGGGGTGACTGTTGTCCCCTAAGCACTTCATAGGTCTCACTCTTTTGCTGTGCTCAGCCAAACTTCTCAGTCCCTGTCAGGGTCAAATTCTGACACCTTTGGGATTTCAGTCATTATTCTCTCCAGTGCCAACTCTTTTTAAATGAAACAAATACATTATACAAAAGACAGAAAGAAGAACAACACCTGCCTTTTGATTTTATTGATAGATAAGAATGTAAACAACTTCAAGGACCACTGCTTAGTGAAAGTGTTATTTGCCTGCTCTGTTTTATACATATACATATAATTTTAGACTTCATGGACATTCTGAGTCAGTTTTTATCTCCAGGAGTATGAAACCAAAAAGTATAATGCTAGGTGAGCTGAAAAATTCTGTACAGATGGAGAAAAATGTGCTAATGGACCTCACAGCCTCAGATAACTGACTCAGATTTCTTAAATTAGACAAAACCTAGTGTTAATACTTACTGCCTAATCCAAAAACCAAAGTATGTTTTGCCCATGATATGCAATCCATAATAAATGTTTAAACAATCTATGTGATTTCCAAAGTCCAGGAAAACCTCTCAAATGAGTTTCATCTCTAGACACCTCCTCAATGTGGAATAAGATCCTCTGTAAATGATTAACGCCAGCCCTCATTTCATTGCGCTCATCTGCTGAGGACCACATGCTCCACTTGCTCCAGTGGCAGAGGGAAACCAACCAGTAGGAAATGGGTATGGTGCAGTTTACGATGTCTTCTAGCACAGCAACAGTAAAACCAAGAATAGCTTTTTTTTTTTTTTCAACCAGTCACATTTCCATACGTATTGATCCCTTTCCCTTTTCTAGAGGTGGTTCATGCGATCTGATGAGCCATGTACCGAATATTGGAAAACTGCAAAAATCTGCTTTTTAGGATACGTGTGTGATAACTTGGATACCACTAATGTAATTTTAAACTTCTACAGCACGCCAAAAACGTCTGACAAATTTTGTACCTTATTTCAAGAGGATTTGGCATTTTCCTGTGCTGGTTTCTTCAAACATACATAGCAGATTCGCTTCACTCCTGAAGTGCAGCAACCTCTAGCTCAGCACATGTTAACTCTTTCACAGCCCGGGACAATGCACTGTTACTTTGCACTGGAAGTGAAAAATATCGTACCCAATTAAAATTGCATGGGAAATGAGTGCAGGCAAAAATTAATTACCCAAATTGGAATTTGTCTAGGCCATAAAGGCTAACACCCATACAGTTTTCTAAAGAGGCACAGTCCCTATAATGGCCATATTTAATATTTTATATATGACCTAAGGTTAAATCTGAAAGTTCATCTATAGATCAATTATAAGCCACTGATGTACCCTTGAAAAGGAAGAAAACAAGTAGTTTTCTAGTAGCGCTGAAGAATGTTACATAAACATCAAAGACCTTGCCCTTTTCCTGGTCATATAGAAATCAAGCACTGATGGAAAAAAAAGCTCTTATGATCACCAAGTAATGAAAGTATAATGAGCATGGCAGTTGTCTCCTCTGCCATGCTCATTACAATACATGATATTTTGGTGTGTTTGCCAGCGTTTGAAAGAGGGAAAAGGCTGACATGTCTACCCAATATTATTTTGGGTAGAAAAAAAAATAATTAATGTAAGACTATTTTATTTCTCCTTGAGAATAATATTCTTCCAAAACTTGTATTTTTGATTTAAACATTTGCAGATCTAGTTGTTAGCTGAGCCACATCACCAGAAGTAGGCTGTTGCTTAATTGTTATATTCACAACAAATTACGCCCAGAGGTCCAAGGTATGTTTACTTCTATAATTCCCTGACAAGAACCTCTTCTCTCTTCAAGAAACAAGCACGAGGCAGATTTTTATTACCAATGTCCTACTCACTTCGAATCAAACACCATTTTTCAGAGGTCCAACAAATTCAGCATAGAAGAAATCATGGCACTTGCAGGGAAGTTCACATGAAAGAGTTAAGGCTCTCGCAGCCACTAGACACAAACACGAATCTTTGCAAGTCCTGCTGTAATGCGGCTCCCCTGATTGCCTCAAAAAGACAAATTTCTGCTACAATGCGGAAACATTATAAACTAAATTCACCAGAGTCCCGTTGTGCCTTAGCTAGAGAATATGATTCCTGTATTAAGTGCTTTTAATTTCAGTGCTTGGGAGCTGGTTTAAAACCATCTGCTAATTTGTGGCCCTGTAGCAGTCGTGCTCTCGTTGTTGCAATCAGAGGCAGAACTTCGTTAATGGGCCTCTTCTCATGCCACTTTGCTCAGCAATAAGCTAAAGCAGTGCTCCACCTCTCCTGGCAAATAAATCAGCTGTGTGAAGCCTCTGACAGGTGAATTTGTCAAGCCTTGATATACCCTGATAAGAGTGAAATCCTTCCATGACAGGTGATGCACAATCTGGTTTTATTTCCAGCTCTCCCAGACTTTCTCTCACTATCAAACAGGGTCACCATCATCCTTCTTTGCACCAACATGCTCTTGGGATGCTGACCCTCAGGAACCCAAAACTTCAAAACCACAAAAAGCCATCCAGAGGGACCTGAAGCGATCCTGAGGGACCTGGACAAGCTTAAGAAGTGAGCCCATGTAAGCCGCATAAGTTCAACAAGGCAAAGTGCAAGAGCCTGCACCTGGGTCCAGGCAAACCAGTACAGGCTGGGAGATGGAGGGATTGAGAGCAGCCCTGTGGAGAAGGACTTGGTGATACTGATGGATAAAAAGCTGGAAAGAACCTGTCACTTTGTGCTGGCAGCACAGCAGCCACTGACGCCCTGGGCTGCACCCCCAGCAGTGTGGGCAGCAGGGGAGGGGGGGGATCCTGCCCCTCTGCTCCCAGGGCTCTGGGG
>JANHGN010026446.1:78769-102890 GCA_024605025.1 Megaceryle maxima
GGGCAGCAGGGGAGGGGGGGGATCCTGCCCCTCTGCTCCCAGGGCTCTGGGGAGAAACAAACACACACACACACCCCCCTCAAAGTTCTGGGTCCAGCTCTGGAGTTCTCATCACAGGAGAGACAGGAACCTGTTGGAGCAGGGCCAGAGGAGCCCCAGCAATGTTGGGAGGCTAGGCTGAGAGAGTTGAGGTTGTTCAGCCTGGAGACAGGAAGGCTCCATGGAGACCTTCTTGGGGCCTTTCAGGACTTCAAGGGGCCTTTCAGAAAGATGGGGACAGACTGTAACAGGACCTATTGTGACAGGACAAGGGATGATGGATTTAAGCTAAAGAGGGAGATCTAGACTAGGGAGAAGGAAGAAATGGTTTATACAGAATGTGGTGAGACCCTGTCCCAGGTTGCCCAGAGAGGTGATGGCTGCCCCATCCCTGGAACCATTCCAGGTGAGGTTGGCCAGGGCTCTGAGCAACACAATCTAGTTGCAGATGTCCCTTCTCAGTGCAGAGGGGTTGGACTAGGTGACCTTATACGGTTCCTTCCAACTCAAAAGATTCTACAATTCTATGAACTGACTGAGTGTGCTCTTGTGAAACATGTTTGATGGCACCACATATCTGACCTGTAGGCTCACACAGGACTGGCCACTCAACACCATCTCTGCTGCTGCTGCTCCCTGAAGCTGGAAGCTTTGCAGAGCAGAATGAACAGGTCCACCTTTGTCACCACCTAGTTACAAAAATAGCAGATGTTTCTCCTAGGTCCTGACCACAATGAAATACTTGAAAAACATCCAATTGACCAAATATTGAAAAACTTCCTGTGGAGAACATCAAAGAAATTTCAAGTGGATGTGGTCCCCTGCTCCTTTACATCCTATCAACTCAAAAAATGTCACAACATTGTTGAAGGTTGCATGATGTAATCTGGCACAAGGTGGTAAATATTGAAGGCTTGGGGGGAAAAAAATCTTTAAGTTCAGTACTCAGTAGTAGATATTTCACTGGAATTTATTACAGCAGGTGGAAGCAGGGTAGATGACAATGACCTGCAAACCATAAACTTCTAGGTTTTTTTTTTTTCTTCCTGTGGAAGTGAATTATTTTCAGGTAGTTTAACATATCTCTGATTGTAATTACTATGCAGACCAAGATGACCCTGAACATTTGACCTGAGTAGCTCCATTTCTTTGTTTAAGAACAGATTTACTTGAGGCTGGTGCAATATGTGAAAGGAGCTCCACTGTTGGGAACAAAGATGGAATATTAGTTAATTAAAAAAAAAAAAAAGTATTGTATCAGAATCTTATTAGTGGGGCATTTTTCAGTGTCAGGAAATGCTTTTTTTAAATTGCATCTTTAAAATAAAAAATAAATAAAAATAAATAAATAAAGGAGAAAGTAAAAGAAATCATTCTTCAGATAGAAAACAGCATAAAATATTACCCCAAAAGACCTGGGTTGATTTCTTTATAAATGAGCACAACGTTAGAACCATGGCAAAGGCAAATTGGCCTACAAGAAAACTGACAGCTTTATAGCCCCTGCCTCTGATTGAAATGTTGGGAAATCTCTTGGCAATTCTCCCAGACATCCAGGTAGAACAGTGAGTTCACTGATTATGTTAACTAAAACAATCTGCCTTTGCACGAATGCACCTCAAGCCCAGCCAAGTGTGAAGCCTTATCAATGTGCCAGACCAAGAAAAAGACCTATTTACCTGCAGAAAGCAGTGAAATGACTGGGCTGCACAAAACAACCCAGGCACATCAGTGTGCAGGGCACTTTTTTTTCTTTTTTTTTTTTTTTTTTTTTAATATATAGCCTAAATGAAGGGAATGAGCCCTAGGCGGGACTTGCATGAGTGTCAAACGAGCACAATTCCAACCGATGGGTTTAAAGGACAGTAGTAATCATTAATAACAAGAAACACCATCCTAAGGAGCATGGTATTTAAACACATAAGGACAAGGAGAATAAAGTTATTTCTGAGAGTAAGAGGCTTGATGTAGTCCTTATTCATTATCTTTTCGGCCGGCTGCAGCACGGAGGAAGCACTGCCAGGACACGGGCGTCCCGCTCACGGGGCTAAGAAGGGAATTGTTTATGTTTGCTAAGGGGGGGAAAAATGAGAGTCATAATAAACCTAAACAATAAAGATTACAAAAAGAAACAACACTGTTAAGTGGCAATCTTTGGAGGTGAATGCATAGCTGAATGTTATTTTAAACAGCACATAACCCAGGGAATTATGATGTTGTTTACACAGGCCTGTCTCTTGGAATCTGTATATGTTTAGAGTTTGGTTTGTTATATGTCTTGGTTAAGCTCTCCAATATGTCTGTCTACTGAAAAAGAACCCTATGCTGCACTAAAAGTTAGATCCAGCAAGTTAAAAATATGGAGAAAGTACCTTAAGTAATGTCCCTTTCCCCAGAGATGCCCTTGGTAGCAGTCGGTAATGCAATCAGATATGTGGGGTTATTTCGATTGCCTGCCAAAACATCACTCACGTCTATTAAAGCATCCTGAAAAACACCATTACATCAATTCCAGCAACGGCATAATTATTCTTCTTTCTGGAATGTCTTCTGATGTGAGTCACCCTGCCGGCGTGGGATTTCACTGGAAAGAGACTGTAGAAATGTCCCAGAGGTTTTGGGGTGGGGTGGAGACCGGCAGCGAGATGCTCTCACCCAGCACTTAGAAGATGCCCAGGATGGTGGCTGGATGCACCACACCGTGACACCCCACTGATGGCAAAGACACACCCCCTTTCCCAAAGGCACGGAGCCCCAACATGTTTTTTTCTGCATTTCCATACTGAACTTGGAGAAAGCACATTTTTGCAACGGCAAACAGAAGCAAAGCACTGACAAGTGTATCTTTGCTGAATAACTTGGGTTTCTCCTTAAAAATGCGGTCAGTGAGCTTCTAGGAAGCACAGGGCATAGTTACAGCAGTTTATGTATTAATGAACATGTCTGTACACTGCAAGTCATTCAGACTGCGGTTATCTTCAGACTTTCACGTAGGCGCTGCAAACCACACCTCCTTAGACTGCCACTGGGATTGTGGTTTGTGCATCTTTAGGAACAGAAGGATTATTATGGCCCTATATTTTGAGAGTTCACAAAAATATATAGAAAATCTGTGTGAGAAATGCTGGTTTGGATTACACCAGTGTAAATCCCAATTTCTTTGATGTCAATGGATCGTCTAGCTCAACGCTCACACAACAGCAGAGAATTTGGCCCTCTGCCTCCTCCTTTAATCTTTCTAACAGGAAAGTTTAACTTGATGAAATTCTACTTCATTGCAGGGATAATACTGGCTAGAATAATGCAGCATTAATTCTGCATTTTAGAAGAACGGAGAACATTTGATATTATCACTAAGTAGGCAACTAGATCAAAAGTCATCCTTAAAAGAACTACAAGTAGATGACTTTTAACAGGAATGCAGAAATGGACTAATGCAAAAAAAAAAAGTTGTTGTTTTACATGAACATCCAAATTGTTCCTCTCCAATTCCATGAAGCTGTGGCAATGTTAACAGACTTGTGATAGAAACCTGGCCTCATTGAAACCAGCCCAAATTTGAGTCAAATTCAATCAGAACCAGTCAAATTCCCAATGACTTCAAGATTTGAGTCTTTCAAGCTACGTTCTGCTTTCTAAACATTACAGAGTCCACACCAAGGAAAAAATATACCATTTACTCATCTATCCTATTGTCACAATCAAAATGACAGTATTGGAAAGGCTCTTGAAACACTCCTTCTGGGCATTCTTACACAAAGAAAAAAATGTAATTGAAATGCTGAATAATCATTTGCATCACTGTCCTAGATCTATGGACAAATGGAACATTCCTCTTCATCTGTTGTGAAGTTGCCTGTTTAGTGTGGGTTATTAGACAAAAGCCCTTCTAAACTTTTGCTCCTACCTTCAAGGAAGACTCGTTAACAAATTGAGAAGAAAATTCTGTGGGGGAAATAAAAAAAAAAAAAAAAAAGAAGCGTGTTTTCATTGAAAGATTAATATTAACAGAATATCTTCATTAGCAAACTAGCCAAGCTGCACCGTCACCAGTTTGCTTGTGAGGACACTGTGCCATTCCACAGTGAGTAAATAAATGTGACCTGGAGGCCCCCTCTGCAGAGAAGCTATGAGGAGTTTATATTTTGAGGATCTTAGCATATGGAAAGTGCCATCAGTCTGAATCTCTATGCTGCCCTGAAAGATGTATCTCAGAGAGCCACAACAAACTACGTTAGAGGATGTGGAGAAGGAAGTTGGCAAGGGTGGTGATGGGAAAAGTACATCAGGCTTCCACTGGAAGCCTGAAGTAACTCCTTTTGCATCCTCCCATATTCATTACATCACTTCTGCTCTCCCCAAAAGCATTTTGCCAGGGTCAGAACTGTGAGACCAAACCTTTAGCCCTGTCCCATCCACAAGGAACAAACCATCCCCATGAAAGAGCTGGTGGAACAAAACCTTATCCCACCAGTTTTCACTCATCGTCTCCCTACAAGGAGAAAGGTTACAAGCAGGCTACCAGCAGGTCAAGGCTTGGCTTATTCATTACAAAAAAGCCAAAAGAGATACAAATGTCATTAGATACATTTTATCAATGAAAAAATGGAGGCAGAGAAGCATGAAAAATTTTTCATACTTTCCATCAGGATATTTTCATGCACTTGGCATTTATCACAATTTAATCTATTTTATGTTTTCTTGATTGTTTATTATAAAATGGGATACTTTGAACAAAGCTAGGGCAGAATACTAGTCAATATCCAGCAGCAACAAATATTTAGAGGCAACAGATTTGTAATAATTAGATAGAGACAAGAGATGATGAATTGGTAAATCTGAAAGTCTTTACAAACTCTGAAAATCTCAGATGATCGTTTAATCCATCAACTATCTTCTTAAGAAATACAATCACGGAAACTCCTGCCAAAAAAAAATCCTTACTGTAATCCTACCTTTATCTCGTCCACAAATACACATTTTCTATATAAAGACACGATCCCTCTTAAAAGGTCAGTATTTATAGTTGGCTACCAAACACACCAATATGCCTACACGACCATTTGAGCTCTTTACCGTGTCTATTTTATAACTTACAGACACTTCTATGGCAAGCAGGGGAAAATATCCCATTTCTACATGGCAGACATATGTTTCTTCACATACTGACTTCCACTTCTGTTTCTCGCAGGTTACACACAGCTGAGATCCCCTTTTAGCTGAACCTATACTGAACTTATTAAAGATGAAGTGAACAGGCATTTCCTCATAGTACAATCTCACATGTGGGACAGCTTAATGGCTTTGCAATTAATATATGCATAAGTACAACCTGCATTAGGGGTGGCAAAAAGCAAGTTGGCTACTTGAGTACACATAATTAAACAACATCACGGTTTTTGTGCTCAGTGCAAGCATGGGATATACCTGTTTGAAGGTGGTATGTGTCATGAGCCTATACATACTTCCACCCACGTATATGGCTTAGCTTGGTCTGACATGATTCTCTTTTTTTTTTTCAACTTATGGAAAGCACCTGGTCTTGTCTCTCCCAGTGATAAGCAATGATTTTAAAATGATGCTGCACCAAAGCACACTAAGAACAACAGAAATTCTGGCCCAGGAGCTATCTGAAAATAAAACAACAAGCAAAAAAATTTTTAGAAAAAAGAGGATATCTTATCTGAACACATTACAGAGAACTGCTGTACAATGACAATGGGGCCCCAGAAAGGGAAACCTGAGGAACTATTGCTTCATAAGAAATCAAGGATAGATACCCTTGCATTAGAGGAATGAATATAGGTTAAAAAATCCTGAGGAGGGCTCAGGAGCCAAAGTAAGGGGTTTTTTTAAGCAGAGCCTTCATATAAATTCTAATGCTGCAGTTAAATGGAAATGCTTAAGCCTGTAAAACTAGAAGGAGATGAGAAAAGGGGGCAACCCATATATATGAAACGAGCAGATACAGGACCATTTTATACAGTTCAGTAGGCAGGCTAACATGAACTTAATAGTGACAATTGTTTTAAATTGATTCAAATAACAAATACACATTTCAGAGATTATGAAGTTTTGCACTGCATTTTTCTTTTTATCTTTCAAAGAAAACAATGCTAATAGTTTCCTTTTTCCTATGCTCAATGACTATTTACTACTTTCTTGATGTGGACTTTCAAAATACAAAGAAGGTTTGGCAAGTTTTCAAAGTCTTTCTTCAAAGTCAGCTCTTAAGTACTTTTTATAAAAACATGAAGAATACTTCTTACTATGGAGAATTGATAATGTACTGCTTTCGTTATTTGTATATGAAATGCTGTCAGATAAATGCACATGGATTCATTTGTCTGGACCTCCTCTGTTAACCTTCTGTATGAAATTGATTTCGATTGATCACAAGAGTCAGGAACGTAACAATTGCTTTCAACCAAAAGCAGCTCCAGACATTATAGACCCCAGTTTCAAAGAAAAAAAAAAGTTACTGTACTTGCAAGTTTAGAGTCAAACTTGGCAGTTCTTCCAAAGAGAGTGGTCAGAAGAAGAAAAATAAAAACAAACAGCCTTCCAAGATATTTTTTTTTTCTTCAATTGCCATACAAAATAGTGGTACAAGTATGTCACAACCCTTTCAGAAAGTTATTCATGAAGACATAAGCAAAGCATCTTAAATACTTTGTTGCTAGATAGATAACATTTGTATAGCATCTTGAGAATTTAAGGAACTTTAGAAAGTTTTCACCTCTTCCCTGCTGCACAGAGCTAAACTCAAAAATGGACGCGAATCAAAATGACCTTTTCCTTGCAGCAAACCAAAGCAGTGGTACCATTTGTAGCCGATCACATAGATCTGTTTATTTCAGTGGTGAACTGAACCCGAGGCCAAATTCAGAGGACATTAAGGTGGTGCAAATTAAGTGGTGTAAGTCGATGTGAGTGAGTGAGTGAGTGAGTGAGCGAGCCAGGGCTGGTGGTGTTTACATGCCAAGGGGCCTGAGAAAGGTACCAAACAAGCCAGGAGGGACAGGAGCAGCCCTTAGGGCTATGGACAGGTCTAGCTGTGCTAGCTGAAATGGTAGCACCCATCCTCCACACCCCTTGCTCACCACCCTGCAAGACCAGCAGAAGATGGTGCATGTGAACATCCCCTAGCCCAGCTCAG
Organism: Megaceryle maxima; assembly: GCA_024605025.1. Lineage (NCBI taxonomy): Eukaryota > Metazoa > Chordata > Aves > Coraciiformes > Cerylidae > Megaceryle > Megaceryle maxima. The sequence continues at coordinate 85,968 of JANHGN010026446.1, forward strand.
AAATACCCAGTTGGGTTAGGGCAAACACTGTCCGTCAGCAGGGTGACAGAGCCAGGTTGCTTTGGTGGAAGTGGACGATGAGTATCTACACCACCTCTTCCCCTCCAGAGCCCTGTGGGAAGCGGTGACAGGCAGGACCATTTTCAGATGGTGCAGCTGGTTTCCAAAGGAGCATGTCTAAGCTTTTATACCCCTGTTATGGGGCTTCCCTTGATTATCTCCAGAAATTATGTTGTGGCCTTCATTTCTCTCCCTATCCCAAATGCCCCTGTTCCTCTAATTTCCTGTCTCCAGTGCTGACACCTCTTTGTTCATCTCCCATCTTTTCTCTGTCTTGTCTATTTAGACTGTAAATTGTTTGATAAAGGGACCATGACTTAATAGGTGTTTGCACTACATCTGGCACCATTTGGTCTTAATCTCAGCTGGGACGTGAAGTCTCTACGATTAAGAGAATAATTAATAATGATTAGGTCCTAAAGCAGCAACGTGAAACTCCACTAACCTTACCCACTGCTCCAATCACTCTTCCATTTCTTCAGGGATTACTCCCCAGCCACGTGGACCAAGGGGCAGCAGGCACTTCTGGTCGGTAGCTCACTGGATACTTTCCCTCCTTTTTGACAACAGGAAAGTTAAACTGGAAATTATGCTAAATGCAAGCGTAAGGTCTTAATGAAAACTTACAATGTATTCTTGTGACAGGGCTATGCTATGCATAATATAAACAGCTGTATGTAAGGGAGATCACTGCTCTGTTTCAGGAAGTAATAGCTAAAGAAGCATTTATTTCTGACAATTAATGGACATAAAAGCCTATGTATTATCTAAAGAGTAGAAGATTAAAGGAGGGAAGTAGCTTACGCTATTGGATTGGCTGCACCAAAACAAATAACCTCACAACTTCATTTTGCACAGAGCCTTCCATAAAGTCTGGATAATAAAATGCTTTACAGCGAGCAGAGAGGGAGGGAGGAAGCAGAAAGCAGAACAGATATGTTTTGAGCCGAGATTGGATACAACGCAGCAAAGCCGTGCCAAGCAGCAGGAGCTGCAGAGGAGAAGCTCTCACCCCAGTGGCAGCAGGAGCCCGGGACAAGCCAAGCAACAGGCTGGGTTTAGGCTGAGCAGTGAAGAAAGAAGAAAAAGAAAAAAAAAAAAAAAAGGAGGAGGTGGGGGGAATAAAAAGACGAGGAGCCAAATTTTTCTCCTGATTCCACCAACGCAACCCCACTGACATCAATGGGTGTAACTGAGAACAGAGCCAAGCCAAGGCAGCCCGACAGACATGCAGGGAGAGTTTGAAAACAAACAGGATGCTCCTGATGGGTGAAAGAAGATGGATGGGGAGCTTGCAGGGGAGCTCCCGGCCACCAAATCCATGGGACACCCCATCCCAGACCTGCACAGCAGCAGCTTGCCTCACCAGAAGGTTTTGCTTGGAAGGCCCCAGGATCTCCCCAGAGCCACAGATCATGGCTTGAGGCAAGGGCTGTGCAGGTTAAATCTCCTGGTCCCCATGGATCAGTGTGTCAGAGCCCAGGAGGCAGCAGACGGATGCTGGACAGAGGGCTGTTCCCTAAAGCTTCACTGATTTTGCAGGAACAGGCACATTTCTAAGAGGGTGATCAGCCCACTTCTTAGTTCAGGGAAAAAAAAAAAACCTATTCTTAGGGACCCCAATGCAAGAGGATCTGTTTATCCACCAAACAACAACACACCCCCCCCAAATTATTTCTGGGTCCTGTTGTAGCACGTAAAAAGACCAGATTCAGTTTAAAAAAAAATAAAAATAAAAAAAATTGATTTCCAGCTCCCCCAGCACAGAGATCCATGCAAGACCTAAAATAAAAGGATTTCTCTAGGCTTGAGCAGTCTTGTGCTGAGTTTGGTGGCGTGTGAAGCAGACACGTTTTTATAGAATCTCACCCTAGATTACTTTCAAAAGTAGTTTTTTCACAACATATTTGTTTGGAAGATTTTGCTGTCTCTTCCTCTTTTTCTATTTTCAGACAGATTTGCTTAGTGGGAAATGGATAAATAAATGCAGATCTTTTTACAGTTACTCAACATGTAAAAATTGATCTACTAAAAAAAAAAAATTATCCAGAAGTTGTGGGACACACACACACTCCTTAGTTCTCTAATACTTCCTAGAAAAAAAATGTCCAAATAGTCATTTTGAAAAGTTCCTGGGAGTACACAGACAGCTGTTCCTCATACATACTGCAAATGTTTCTTTTAAATTCCTACGGACGCAAGAGTTTGATACAAAGCCAGTACCTCTAGAAATGAAGAAAACTAAACACACCCCATACTGATGCTTTTACCGTCCCAACAAACTTTCTCCCACAACTAAAATGTTAAAACTTTTACCCCACATCCCACATTGTGAGATTAGTCCAATAACTAATGTTCTGTCCAAGTAAAATACATTTTGTCATAGCTTGAAAATGTTACCTTTCACAGAAGTATAGTATTTCTGACCAGCAGGGAACATATGTCAACATTATCTATTATTACACAATGTCAGGACCAGAAAGGGAAGGTGGGTGGTGGATGTTAATAACAACTTAAGCGATTTTCTAAAAGAGGCATTTGAGAAGTACAAAGCCAGAAGTTTTAAATGTTTTGTCTGATTGTAGCTGTGTCAGCAACCTGCCCCCACCACGAGCACAAACCTAATTCTGCCTGTGACCCAGTGCCTAGTTCTCTTTTCAATTTGAGCCAACGTGTTGCTAAACTGGAAAGTTTGAAAAATACCTTAGAAAACTTCTTCACCAAAGGGAAAGAGAAAATAAAATTTAAAAAAAAAAAAAAAAAAAAAAAAGAACACAAAAAGTACGATCAGCCCTGGTGAAAGTGTTGAGGCTGTGATGTTAAGACAGATATTTTTCACTTCCATTTTCTTTAGCACTGTGTTAAACTGATTTTTGTGCACTGCTACCCATAACTATATTTGTCTGCAGAGCATCTTCATATTAAAGATTTTTTTTCTTGATGGCAGAGAGGCACAGCCCCACATGGAAGGCTGTCACAGAAACCATCTCACTGTTCTAGCCAAGGAATCAGGAATTTAGGGCTTGCCCCACATCCTCCCACAGATGTCTCGGGTGCCCCCAGTCACATCACTTTGCACCCCTGCACCTCAATTCCTCGGGTGCAGCCCCACTGCTCACAGTTGGCTGCCCTTTTGACCTTTCCCAGGTGTTGCAGGATGCCAGAGACTGCAACACAACTACAGACAAAAGACCTCCCAAATACCTGAGATAAACACATCGGGTCCCAGGAGTCACTCAGAGACAGCTTGGGTGTATTGAATGATGGATCCTTCGGGTGCTCCGTGGGACAGGTTCAACACTCCTCTGCACAACCCAGGATTTGGAGCAATTTGAGTAGTTTTAAGATGACCAAACAAATATTTTTTGCATGGCCTTGCCTATAAAATACTCACCCTGGAGAAGTTTGGGAGACTCCCATTTCCAACCAGAAATGGAACCAGAAAGCACTTGTGCTAGATCAATCAAAGGGAGAATGGTGATGCTGTTATTCAGCCACATTCCCAGTAGCAATTCTGTTACTGGAAATTATGAAATTAGTGTCTCCAGCATCTCTCTTCCACAGTCTGGTGCTAAATCAGAGAATAAAGCTGGAGGAGAGAAGGTCTATGATGCTTACCCTTGTGGGAAGCCAAACTCCTATCTCCCATCCAGGGATGGCTCCCAGCAGCCAGCTGGCACTGCAGAGGGACATCATAAGGTCCCCCTGTGCTGAAAAGATGAGAAGAAAAAGGTATTTTCCTTAAAATAATTGCCACGTGTGGGGCAGGCTTGGTTCAGGTATTTCTTAAGCAGCATATTTCCACGTAGCGGGTGGACAAATGTGTTTGCTCCAATTTCACCACTCCAGGAAAAGCAGCCAACACCTCAGCATTATTTGGTGTCTGGGTAGGGTTGCCATTAAACCCCATTTTCTGCATAACCATGTCAAATAATGAGTCTCACATTCAATTTTAGAACATGGCTTTGAGTATTTAGAAAGAAAATTTTACTTCTCCCACTACAAACACGGTAGTGTCAAAGTTGCCAGGCACTATATATTTCCTCACCTATTTTTGTTTGTTTGCTTTCATATCTATTTACAAAATCTATGTAATTTCCTTGCAGTGTGTTCTTTCCCCAAAAGCAAATCCTTCAGGGTATTTATTCCCCTCAAAATACAAATTATTCTGTTCCCCAGTAATTATCTGTTTTGCATACAGTTACACAGCTGAATCAGAAGCAGCAAGATATGAATAAATATATAAATAATGGACACACCGAGGTGTAGTTTCTCATGTTTAACATAACACGGGGGAATACATTTTTATAGCAAGCCAGTAAATGTTGTAAACTGATGTTTTCAATTCCAGTGACTTAGAATTAACTTCTAACTGTGAGATCTAAACTAGATGCAGTCTTTTATAATCTCATGCTTTAAAGTTATGATGTTGGTGGAGTTTTTTCCATCTGCTGTTAAAGAAGAAATTATATTTTACTAGGAGATAGTAAAGGTAAACCCCAGAAAAAGTATATTTCAAACTGCTTAAATATGATTATTTTTGTTCCATGTGATTTCACTCGGTGATAGAAAGGAGAGAGCCCAGTTAGCTTATTGGAATGGGAATGTGCTGGTGAGTAGAGAAAAGCATTCATTGTTTGTCAATGCTTATGGAGTTCACAAAAAAAAAAGGAGCAATGCATCCAAAACTGTAAGAAAAATACATTTTCTTTCCCTCAAGCAGCAGTTCAAACACCAAAAGCAAAATTTTGTCCTATGCCTTTTTCATAAGGCTCAAACTTGGACCTTTAGAAGCAATTTTCACACAAAAGAAACCCCAACCTAATCCTCTTTGGAAAAGCACATTCCTCCAAGACATGGCAAAGGGCTGAGACCTCCACAAAAGCTATAACTCGATCCAGTGCATCCTGGAATTTGTCTCACGTAGGTTTGAACCAGACCAAATGTGGCCCCAGGATACCTTTAATGACTTTGGGGGTTGGTTTTTTTGTATCATTGACCTACAGCTCTCCTGATCTGCTACACCACTTTTTTGACCCTTGCCACCCAACCTGGCTCCTCTGCAGGGCTGGAGGCACCCCAAAGCCCCAAGGCCACCATCAACTGCACTAGCAAAAGTAACTCTTGAGAGTCAAACACCACTGAACCTGGGCTTGAAATCTCAAATGCAACATGTGCTGGAGCTCAGTGGCCTGACTCTGCTTCTTTGGCAGTGATGTTAGAGCTCTGAACTCGGATCTGAACCTGGATCTTGAGTTTAGATCCAAAGTTTTGGGTTGGGCCCCAACTCTAGTAAAAAAAAAAAAAAAAAAAAAAAAAGGATAAAAAGAGATGAAAAGATAATTGTAGGAACTTAAAAGCCAGTGCTGCATTCTTTTAAAATTACAAATTAAGCTATAAGCGATTCCAAACTATGCTGTTTTTATTAAAAATGACTTAATAATCTAATCTTCCTTTCCTTTCTTTTCTTCTGGAATTTATCCTATATCCTAGTAATCGCACATAGAAATTACACAACACCACACTGGATACTCCTGACAATATAAACACAATTGTTTATCCAGAAGCATTATAGGTTCATGCAAAAATATGGCATTTAAAGCTTGTGGTCAGATCAAGAAACCACAAGTATAATTGTTTGTTTATCCAGCCAAGCATTACTCCGCTGTGTAAGTTTATGGGGGTTTGTTGAAGTTATTTATTTATTTCTAACCTATTCTAAAAATTAAAGTTATGGAGAGAAAGCAGATGATTAAAGGCAAACCCCTGTGCGCAGAGAGACATTTTTAATATGAAAATCGCGCCTTTGTCATAGTTTGTGTTACCCAGCTTCATCCTTCCATGGAAGCCTCATGATAACAGGACCCTTTGGTGGAATTTCAACATATTTTTCCCTTTAGTTCGGGGCAGCTGGTTTCTTTCCTCTTGGAGGAGAGAGACGAAGTATATTTATCACTCCAGCAGTGACTCAAAACAAACAGGAAATCTTCATCAGCAGGCTCCTGGGCAAGGCAGATACCAAGGTACTGGCAGAAAGGAAACAGAGGCTTTTGGCTGTGGGAGTCCGACACGCAGCATATATTGCAGCGACAGCAGATAACTTGGCCAGAGAGCCACCAAATTATTTTTACATTTAAAAAATAAATAAATAAAATAAAGAGGAGATCTTGAGGTAACTGAGCACACATGGCATCCTGGCGGGGATGGCTGAGCTGGACTCCCAGCCCGGACACACAGTGTGAACCTGGGAGCAGGAGGAAACCTGTGTGCTGGCTGGGCTGGGAGGTTTTGCTTTGATCCCACAGCTTAGGAAGCCCACTCCTTTCACCCCAGTGAGTCCTTCTTTTCAAGTAGGGGTTTCCAGCAGGGACGGCTGCCTTGCAAGCAGGAGGGAGGCAAAAAATAAGAAAAACAAAACACATACACACACAAAAAAATCTAAACTAAACCACAGTTAATAATTTTAACTATTGATATGATTATTCATAATCATAGGTTGTTTTTAGAAATGCCTCTGAAAACAAGCTAATAAATGGCCCAGCACTGGATGATGACTCCTCCTGCATTGATTAGAGACATTCCTGACACAGAAACTGCTCTGCTGGGTTGTTTGGTTGGTTTCTTTCTTTCTTTCTTTCCCCACCAGTGTCATTAAACATTAAACTGAAATACCTCAGTCCACCTCAACAACACAAGCACATCACAAGACCAGTACTGGCCTACTCCTTGGGGACCTCCCTGTTGAATGGCTGCAACTCTGAAAAAGATGTAGGTCCATCAATACACCAAATGTATGAGAGATGAAGTTCATGTCATGCTTGTGGGCTTGACTGATCCATCAGATTAAGGAACCAGTTGCTGAAAATGGGGGAGATTGGGATGAGTCACTATCTGCTGCTTCTGCTCTTCTGCTTCTCCCCAGCACCTGCTGTTTACTGCAGCTAGAAACAGGGCATGATGATCCCTTGGTCTGACCTGCTGAGGGCTTATCTCCAGAACTGGCAGGAAACGGTGGGGCTGGCCAAGCCATGCTTCTGGTGGTTAAAAGGAGACTTGTGCACCTTAAAATGTGTGACTGCCTTCCCTTGTTCTTGGCCAACCCCAGATAGCTGCAGTGCTGAGAGCCTACAACACCAGACAAACTGTCCTCTTGAGCCACATGTACTCACTCAACCTTGGAGGGGCCTGGAAGCATGAATCCTACCACAGCCTTTTCATGTGTCCAGGCTGAACTTGGTTTGAGCTTTCACTACCAGTCTTCTGACACAGCAGACATCATGTCCTTATCACTGCGCTGCACCCTGTGACACCTAACCTCAATGTCTCACCACAGAAATCCAGCCCTCTATTAATAAGGATGACTGGCTTGGCTGTGAACCTAAGGTGCAAGGGGCTGATACAGGGAACACCAGACACCCACATCCTTGAAAACAGTTGGAGGGATAGTGTACTCAGAAGCAACCGCTGTCTAACTATGGAAATGACAGCATGAAATCACCAAGGCCTGAGACATCCCAGACAGAATAGGCATTAGCAGTGAAAGAACCAGTTTAAAAGCAATGCTTCATGCTGGCTCATACACTATCTCCTCAGGGCTGCCCTACAGAAAGCTGGCCAAGGTCTACGTCAGAGAGATGACTATCAAAACCTCTGGGTCAGGACAACTCTTTTTTGGAAGCATCTGGCAGAATGTATCACCACCATGTTGACTCACAGATGTGTCAAGGCATAAAGTCAAGTTAGATGGGTAATTCTGGAGAGTTTCTCTTGAGATCAGACTATCTGTATCTTCCTAAGGAACTGTCTGGTCTAGCCAGCATTTCAGCTAATGCTAAGGAAGAGAAACCCAGTGAAGGTCTGCCTGTACTGTGCAGTAGGTGAGAAGGTCAAGCTAACAAGGAGAAAACACCAGAGTTGAAACAATAAATACATGGTATGAGGGTGCTGGAGAAGAAGACAGCCTTCTGCTAGAGCTAGCCAGTCTCCAGCCCAAGGCATGTAAGCTTTACTGGAACATTATGTTGACTGCATACCTACCAGACCAGGCAACTCTCCCATGCAGCCAGAACTCCAGAGCATCAAGAGTTTTGAAAGGCCACAGTGACTGGGGCTCCCAGTCCACCCTCATCACTGCACCTGTCTGAGCCACAGCCAGAGCTGGGATGGCTCTGCGTAAACCATACCAAACCAACACTGTCCGTGTGCTGTGTCCATCCCTGCTGCTGGAGGATGCAACACTGCTCAGACTTTCTCCTTCCTCCCAGCAGGTTCAGCTGGAAAGTGTGGCAGAGCAAAGCCCTCAACCATGTAGCATGAGGTCTGGAAAGAGATATCTGTTCATCTTCATACCTTGGTTTGGAAATGACAGCTTGGCTTACCAGATGAGTCCTTTGGCTACTTACTCACTCAAAAGCAACACGAGCGTCACTCTTCATTTAATATTTCACCTGCTAAAGATCTGAAAGTATGAGACAGTTACAGAAAGCACCACGCTGAGGGGTGGGATTTGCAGTCATGGGCAACAAGTGGCAGAAGTGAGAGCAGAGCAGAGCCCTTTAACTCATACTCAATGCTGTACCTACCTCCTCAGAAATGTTCAAGCAAATTAGCAAGCTCATGGCAAACACTAACTGCTGTGACTAAACATTAGCTCTGGAAGTACGTTAAAACAGTCTTTGGGCTGCTCTGGCTAGCTTGTACTAGTCTTGAGTTTGCCATCTGCAAGCCAAGGAAAGCTGGAGTGCAACATATTCCCACCACATGTCTTTCCATCCCTTTCCTTGCCTCTGGCACAGGCTTTACAACCAGGGCTGTGGCAAACAGTCAGTGTGAAATGCTGGGAGGATGCTGAGCAGGGGGTGCGACCTTCCACACAGCACCAGAGAAACCCAGCAAGGCAGAGACCCCACTCCCAAAGCAAAAGAAAGGCACTGTGCTCTCAGTATTTGATCTTCAACTAGCTGCATTCAAAATATTGGATAGCACAGGCCTTTTGAAGCTGCTTTCCAAGCGATAGAGGATTATTGGCGTCGGTGATGAAGTGCACTAGTCAGGATTGGTTGACTAAAGGAATTTTTTTTTTTTTCCTTGGCATTGCTCTGTGCCATCTTGTTTGATTACAACATTTCTTCCTCTCAAATGTGTATTTTCCTTCTCCTAATCTTTGAACAACTTCACGTTGAAACCCAAAGGTCTACACATTACACTGCAGCATATTGCACCATGTCCAGGATTCAGATCTTGGGCATTTGCCCACTTGCATTGTACCACCACAAACCCAAGATGTCACCCTGCCTACAGACCTGACAGTTGTCCAGGACCAGGGCTACTGCTTGGATGCCCTGAAAGCAAGGCAACATGGACACATGCAGGGTCTCCCGTGGGAGATGGTGCTCAAGCAAAGAGCTCAGAGTTACATGTGTAATTGATTTTTATCATGATCCATTTTTAAAACCAAAAAGACACACTTTCCAAGCTGCTATTTACATGTGATATATATATAAATCCTAAGTCTTAAGGAAGGTCAAAAAAACAGATTGGGAAAATCAAAGGGAATTTATGTGGAATCCAGAATCAGAGCGAAGAGGATGAAAGCAGAGGAAAGTGTTGTGCATTCAACTGCTTAAGTCCTGCTCAACTCCACGATGACAAACAAACAAACAAAACCCGTGTCTCTTTTTCTCAGCTCAGTGATTACAGCAAACCCACAGTGCCAGCTTCAGACTGGCAAGGCAACTAGCACTGCTCACAAAAACAAATTCAATAGGATTTTTTTTTTCCTTTTTTTTTTTTTTGTATATTGGTTGATTTAATTATAAGGGCCTTCCACACTCTCGCCTATTTCTTTATCATTAGTCGAGGGATATTCCTGTTTCCACTGCTATTGTTTCATGTTTATGAAATAGCAAAAAACTGAAGAATGAAGGGAAAAAAAATCATAAAGGATGCACAGAGAGAACTCTAAAATAAAAGAGTTTATTTTAGAGTCACAAATTTAAATGCATGGGTAAAAAGGAAACTCAGGAAACACACGTTGCCACAGCAATTCTGATTTGCCTCAGAGCTCCCACCCAGGAAAGGTGTCTCTGACGTTACCTAGGTGTCATCCAAACAAAATATTTCCGAAAGAGGTACTTGCCACCCCTTTTTTCTTCTAATTCAGCATTGCAGCTGGCAGTGAGAAATACAAGAGAATCAAAACTTCTAAGAAAAAAAAAAAAAAAAGAAAGAAAAAAAGTTATTTCTTAGGAGAGAGATTAACTCCTAGGATGCCTTAATGCCTGGGACACTAACCTGGCTGCCCTGCTATTCTGGGCTCATCAAGCCATCAAGAATACTAATTTAGTCGTAGGGCGTTAGGGAAAAGCTCTCCTGTTTTAAACACGGAAAGCAGTTATTCAGTTATTTCTTGAACAAATACACTTCAAACAATGTGAAGGAAATGGCACTTCCCATTTATATGAGTTTACCAACAACAATCACGATGAAAAGGACAAAGACTATTTCAGGTTTTTGAGGGCTGTCCATTATAACAAGCTGTCCCATGCAGCTGGGCGTGTAGACCTTGTGGGATCTGAGAAAGTTAAGAAAGTTCTCAGAAATCTTCAACAAGGACCACTGCACGATGTCAGCATTATAAATTATCTTGTCCCAAAGTATCATTTGTGAGGGTGTAACGAATTAGCCACTGTTTCACATCAGCCTCCCATGAAGCCTTGTGCCCATGCAGCTCACCTCCTGCAACACCACCACTCGCTTCTCCTCCCATGGGACCTGCAAAGGTGAATTCTGAGCTTATTTATGTCACTGCCGTTTCAAAAAATCGCTCCCTCAAAGCAACAGGTAGATTTTTAAGAGTAGCAGAGCCTACACCAAAAAATATAACAGGCGATTTCTGCTCTGTGCATAACCTATGCAAATGTAATGGTGTTAGCAGCCCATCAGCAGAGTTTGGCAGGGGTAAAAACAACCATAGAAGATAAGATAAGGTTGTAGGCTCTAAAGGTTGAGAAAAGGAAGTATCAGGATTACCAGAGCGTTTATAGCCAAATGAGACTGTTCTCCCACTTTCTTCTAGGAAACAAAAACCGATCCTTTGCACTTCACCCTGAGGGAGGAAAATAATAATTAGCTTTACATTATAAAGATACATATTTGCCTCTAGGATGCAGACATGCCTAAACCAAGTAACCATACATGTGTACGGCTGTAATTTTTCCCTCTGTGACACAACCTACCTTTCCTATTACCCTCTCTCATTAAGTCATTTCTAAACTGTAGCACTCTGTGAACCGGGACCATGTTTGGGTGGTTTGCATAGCTCCTATTTTTGCCACTATAAATAGAATACACATCTTTGCCTGGCGTATTCTCCTCCGAATCACTTTGTAGGTTAAACAAAACTTTAACTGTTTCAGATAAAGACAGGCAGAAGGTGTTTTTTTCCAAACATCCCAAGCGAAGGAGTGCATTTCCTGCTTCCCTCATTCAACCTACGGCATCAGACATCTGTAACTCTGTTTACATTCCAGCCCTCCACAACTTAATACCGCTTGAAGCATCAATAATATAGGGCACATTTCTGACTGTTCTTTAGATATTTTTTTATCTCCATGGGACTTCCTGGTTTGGGATTTTGTAGTTTACAGTTTCTCACTAATAGTAACTAGCTGCAGCATTTGGCCTTAAGAGTTTACATATTATTTAACTAGATATAGGCAGCCTATTTTAATTACAGTAAAAAGCCCTGTAGAGGCCTTGTCTGTTTTTCCCCCTCCAACTATATCAGTTGGCTTAATAAAGATATTACCGGTCCCTATAAACCGGGCTGCAATCAAGCTCTTAGATATGCTAGTATTTATTAATGTACATTTGCCACTTTAAAAAACACATGCTATCATAGATCTTCAAGTACTTAGATGTCCATTACCTTAATGAAAGCGGTGTGAGCTTTCTGTACACACACATTTTATGTGTGTGCACATTCCAGGACTTCTAAGCAAATTTATCACCTTCCCCGAATCGAGGGTCACTTGTTCACTGTATCAAAGCCTATTATTTAACTGCACTGGCTGCACTCTTAGGACAAGCTACCTGGGGGATGTAAACCATGGGCTTTCCTCTCCCCTGTCTGTAGGGCCAGCAAGAGGTGCGTTCCTATAAGGAAATTCAGTGTTCATTCTAAGCCTACCACATGGCACCTATGTCCCCAGTGCCCCTCTGTCCTCATCTTCAGGTCCTGCCTTCACATTTATAATATCTTCTTGCTACATGCATTCACTGACCCCTCATTTAAATAACTTTCCACAATTTATTTTTTCCCTACCATTCTATGACCCTATGATTTCATTCCTTTAGATAGGAAGATTCTTGCCCAGGGATTGACACTATGTGCACCTAAACCCAATTCAGATCAGCCAGGGTCTTGCTGCTGTCAGTGTTTCATTGAAATCTACATCTGAAGCTAAGGTGAGATACTGAGACTTCAGTTTTCTTATTTTACAGGGCTGTTTTCTTCAGTAAGGTATCAGATTAGTACCTGAACATCACCTACCAAATCGACCATGCATATTCACGACTCTTCTAACATTTGCAAGTAACACTACTACAAAGGAAAGCTCGAGACAGCTTGATTAAGCAACTTGCCCAAGGTCATACAGGAAGTTGTAGAAGAGTTGAAAACAAAAGCCAGATCTTCTTAGCTCCTGTCCAACCCTCTCTGGAATGAAAAGGCCAGACTGCTCTGTGGAAATATTAGCAGAGTCACAGATCTCATCGTATAAATTTCATAATGAATTCACGACTTAGCAAAGAAAATACACAGAGCTCCCAACGCCGCTTTCCAAGGAAAAACTTGCAACCCCACCGCAGCAGCTGGGAAGCGTTCCCCGAGCTCCAAGTGGTGCCAGCCGCGGCCACAGCCCCTCTGCTCACACAGAATGGAGAAAACAGGGAATAGCAACACCCTGCAAGCATCAGGCCGTTTAATGCAAATGAGTTCTGCCATCCTTTTTCTAGCCACTTTCCTCCTCTTCGAGAAAGTGAAAGCGTGCATCTATTGGAAAAGCTGCTGAAGCCACGCAAAAGCGAGTATAAAATCACTCAGGATAGCAAAAGGAGCATCCAAAGTGTAACAAAGGCAGTATTTATGTCTGTCCTTCTCTCTGTCTGCGTGGCTCTCGGTGATAGCCACAGGAATAAACAATAGCCTTGGCCCCTTGGCCGCAAACCGTTCTCTGCAGAGGCCCAATTAAGTCGTTGAAAGTCTAAACACAGGCACAGGAATCCGCTAACGCAGACAGGCCTGCACAATAGGGTCCCATCCTGGCTCTGCTCCGCTTGTGCTGAGCACCACCTTGCTAGGAGAAGAGCTCCCCATCACCAGTGAGGCTCTTCCCATGGCAAGGTCCCACTCCACCTCAAAGCCCATCCCAAAAGCACACATTGCCACCCATGCTGGGGAGGATTTCTAGCCCCAAGCAGCATCAAGCTCATGCTCAGCAATGCAAGTTGGGCAATCTCGGGCTCGCTACCACCCAGCACGTGCACATGTATTTGTACACACAGGCAAAGGGTGGTTAAAGGGCGATCCCCCTCCCCAGATCTCCATCAGGTTCAAGCCTCACTAAGATAAACACTTCAAACAGCTGAGGCAGCCTCAATAGCAATGCCAAGAGCAGATAGAGCCTTCGACATTGTCTCGGTACACAGGATGCTGGCTTGACATCATTTAGCGGAGACAATACTCGCCCTCTTTCTTTTGGAACCACGTAAAAAACTTGGCCGAATATAAAACGACTTCAAAGACACATTTCTGTGCCAGCCAGGATGCATCAAAGTTGGGAAAGGAACGACCCGATTCACCTGATCCAGGGAGCTGATAGAGAAGTGCAGGGAAGCAGCTTCTATCGACATACCTTCCCAGCACTTCCTTCCTGCCCCCCAGTGCTATTTAAACCCCCTCACACCCACCTCCAGCCCGACCTGCCATCCTCTGCTCTAAGGAGGAGAAAGGAAAAAGCAAAGGGAAGCCCTAAAAAAAAGGCGTCCCTGCAAATTTCTGTGCAGTTACTGGGCAGTCATATCCTTCTGCTTTCCCCTGAAAAATCAAGTATCACCTTATCATTTCCTCACCAAGATTAACTCCCGCTTCCTGAAGAGTATTTTGGAGGTAGAAAGCAGAGGTGGCGAAAAAAAAAAAATAATAACAACAGGGTGGGGAGGGGGGGAGGCTGAAAAGCCCAATCTGTCAAGCTGCGTTTTAGAAGAAAGGAAAGCTGAAAAGTGAACGTATTTAACATGAGCTATTTCCTGCACTCAGGAGGGAAGAAAGCATGCTACTAACTGTGTGCATGAGGAGATCTGCACTAGTGTTATCTCTGACCTGCAGCTTAGCCCTTGTGTCTCAGCTGCCAAAAAGCTCCTATTCAACGTTATGCTGAGTTCATCAATGCTCCACGTGTCAGGATCCTAACAGGAAAAAGCAGGACAGACAGTCACTCTATTCAACTGCCTGGGGACCCCATGACAACTAAAATCCCCTTGCAGACTGTCCATATCAACCTACGGCAGGTCAGAGCGCATAACCCCTCCAGAACCGCAAGCCCAGGCCCACACCCTTTTCCCCTTGTCAACGTTGTCACTTTAAAACAGCCCATCGAGCCTTATCGCCAAACCTGGAGTAAGTATGACAATTAAGATGGATTGCAAAGCCTGCTTGCGCTTTACAATTAACAATAACTTGGCAGCGTGTCCCACGCAACTGTTGGGTGGTATGGCAAGAACTTTATCCCTGCTTAGTATTGCATTAGCATATTTAGTAGGCTGCAAGACATAATTCCTCAGATATGAACATATTTTTGTCTTTTCAAAAAATCTGCAATTAAGCCATAACGTGCAGGCAGTGTGCAGCCAGCAGTAAACTTTGCTATGAGGATTGGGCTAAAATGGCCCTTTTTGACCTTATGTCAATTATCTATTTAATAAGGAATCTATTCAATTTAAAAAAAAAAAAAAAAGTCTTAGCACAGTCTTTTCTGGGAAGCAACAATATTCCAGAAACCACAGATTATATTCCTTTAGCTCTGCATTCACCCTGTTAACAGCACAGTGTTTAAGTGGGTTTGGGAGAAGGTTGTTTAAAAGCAGGGGTTGGGGCATTCTGTTGTGTTGTTTTGGTTTTTACTCTTTGGCTAGGCGAGGCAAACACTTCCCTTCTGCTACTCATTTTAAAACTTTATGCTTAAATAAGTGTCAGTGTAAAAGAAATAAACCCCAGTTAGAATCATCTTCTTTTAAAGTTGTGTATCTCTTTTTTTTTTTTTTTTTTTTTATTTCGGGACTCTCCTGTTTACAGGTAAATTAACAGTCTTCTAAAGTAATTAAATGCATTTGAGGAGCAGTTATTTAGCATGGCCTGACTTTATCAATTTCCTACATGCCAGGCATGACACTCTCACCCCCCCCCAGGCTTTTTAAGTCTGTTTACAGTATACATTTATCTACAAAATCTGATCAGGTGAAGGGGGGAGTTAGGGAGGGGGGAGGTGAAGAGCTTCCCTTGATAACCCGGACATTGTCCCCCTTGACATCTGTGTTGCTGGTGGACAGGATATCCTGCCAAATGCAAGAAGACAACTGCGTGACCCACCTTGGGCGAGAGGCACCGCTCACTGATGCGAGCACAGCGGGAGCGGGTGCTGCCTCTCCTCGCCCGGAGCCGCATCCCCAGCACACAAAGAGCAGCTGGAGAGCCCTCGCAAAAGCAGGGGGAGGCCAAAAAAAAAAAAAAAAAGTAAAAAAGAAAAAAAAAAAGTAAAAAATTTGGTTTAGGTGAGTAGTGCATATTCAATAAAGGAAAGCAGATGAGAGCAACAAATGCCATTTACCAGACAAAGTCTTTCTTCATAAAACCAGCAGAGGAACGGATTAAACCACCTGGCAATCTTGGCAGGAAAAAAAGAAAATCTCGGGCAGTGACAAAACCCAACAGGTGTAACAGGTATAAAACTTTTGCTTCCCAGTAATACCCCTCTCTTCCCTGGAATGCTTTGACAGGTGCAGAAGTTCAAGTTACAGCGTGGAAGTGGCAAATAAATACACAGCATTAGTGTCTGACGTGCTCGCCGAGCGAGCGGGGATGTTAATAACTGGCAAGGTACACTAATCTCTGATTGCAACATTTGGTTTACCTTAATCTGGAGGGACAGCTGTATTAAAGAGGGAATTATACTAATCAGTTCAAGGCCCTTGCATATAAAACTTCCCATTAGGCTTAAAGTACAACAGCTTACGCTCATTCTCTAGGAGCCTTACATCTGGTTCTGAATAAGGCTGTCTCTCATTTGCAAGGTACAAACCGAAAACAAGGGAGGGGGGAGCTGACAGTTGCTGGAGGATGGCTGATAGAAGAACAAGCTACTAATTCTTTGAAATTTTTTACAGCGCAAAACTGGCTGTAAGGCATCTTAATACTAAAAAAACAGGCATGTGTTATCAACCCTAGGCCATTTTTTCCTGTTACCGGAGGTGACCAACATAAAATAAAATTGATGATGTCAGTCAAAAACAGCTAAGCACAAAGCTTGGCTTTGTTATCTTAAGTCAGAAGGTATGATAGGCCATGCCATATGGCTCTAATCCTCCTATATCTTCCATCACCTAACAGGCAACCTTCATGTAGCATGACCTTATTTGGCTGGTCTCAGGTTAGGGCTGCCCAAAGGGGATTTTTCTGTTTCTGCTATATCCAAAGGTTTATGTTGATTCCCGCAGATCTCCGCCGCCGTCCCCCGCACCCCCGCTTTTCGTTTCTCTTGGGTCCTCTTCAGCCACTCGTTCTCCGCTGTCCTGCCATTACTCATC
>JANHGN010026446.1:102990-118835 GCA_024605025.1 Megaceryle maxima
TTTTTCTGTTTCTGCTATATCCAAAGGTTTATTTTGATTCCCGCACACCCCCCCCCGCCTTTCCCCCCCCCCCTTTTTTTTTTTTTTTTGAGCCCTGCAAACTATAAATCCGACTGATTACTCTGCACTCTTTTGCTTGACTGAGCCTTTACAATCAGACATCCCCGTTAACAATAAGCTCCTAATGAATCAAACATCTATGGCATTAGTTTCACCTAGCTGCCTCTTTCCCATGCACTGCAGCTCTTTGTCAGACCTGGCTTGATGAGAAAAGCTAGTGACACTTGGTGCACCTATTGATAAACAATTCAGTAATGAGGGGCATAACAAAAATTACCTAAAACAACCTGATTAAAAATGACAGGCAAAGGGTACTACAGAGCTTTGCAGTTAAGGTAACTCTCGTACGTCGGGAGGGATGGAAAAAATAATGAGGTGCAATGCAATTTGTTTTAAAATTATAAGTTTGCACTCACATTTTCGCGCCTTCCCCCCCTTTTGGTTTTTTTTTTTGACTAGGAGTTTGGTGGGTGTTAAAAGCAAATGTTCCATTGTACTTTATAAGAGATTCATCTTTTTTGGAAAATTTGCAACTCAATAAGCTTTTTCTCTCTCCTTTCTGAAGTACTACATTGATAGCAAAATGCACTGCTATTTGTAATCCAACTTTCTATCTATAGCAAATTCCTATATCATAACTCAGCATTTTACTTCCTTTGTTTAAATATTGGTTTTGTTGCTTAAAAGCACATGTGGGCTGTAAACAAAGGATAAATAAGCTGTGAAAATAAAAGCAGGCTCCAAGGAATAAATAAGAACAAAATGGAAAAGACTGCACCGGGCTCCTGCGATGAACACAGGGATCTCTTTGTGAGGGGCAGGGGGGGGAAATGTGTTAAAAGGGCACATACTGCAACTCTGAGGCAAACTTTGAAATGGAAGTGTGGAAGCATAAGAGCATTTGATTCAAAATCAGCAATGTGTGGGTTTGCATTTGTGTAGCAGCATGTTGGGAGGGTTTCAATCAGTGCACAGATGCACTTGAAAATCAAATATGGACATGGGGAATGTTTTTGGATATAGCAAATGAGGACTGATGACATGTTTACACTTTGCACATGGATCCAGTACAAAACCATACCCTGCAAAGAAACAATAACCACCATTTGCTGCTTTTCAGGGCTGTAACAAAATGGTGGCAAAGGAAGAGAATACAAGTGAGTGTCTATTCCCACCTGGGAGGGGGCTACACCATTTCCCTGCTGATGGGCTTATTTTGCTCATCGCTCACTCAAAAAAGGGACTTTTTCACAAATATCGAAGAAAAAAAGATACCGTGGTTTGAAAAACAGCAGCGCGAGAAGAAAAGGAGAGAAAAATCAAGTTTCAATCATCATTAATGCCTGTCTTTGTTGTCAAAATATTTTCTTTACAGAAGAATTAAAATTATAGTTGGAATGTCACTGGAATGGAATAGGGAATAAATGTAAGCAAATGCACTTTCATCATCTCCAATGGAAAAATTGCAGTTTTGACACTATTTCAGTATCTGGCTCTATATATCCTTAAAGGAGAATTTCCTGGCTTATAAATAATACATCCCTTGCTATGCTGAGTTGTTAATGAAAGTTTATCGAGGTAGCAAAACTTTTTTTAAAAGGCAATAGTAGTTGCAGGCAATTGCATCTGACCAGACTATATTGTATCCTTCTGGAAGGCAGCTCAGAGTCACAGGATGAACTAATCTTCTGTGAATGTTTTCCAAAACTGGGATGCATATTTTACATTTTAAAGGAAGAGGCAAAAGTTAGTTATCTATGAAGAAAGGGGGAAAACATCTGTGCTACACTTTCTGCTAATCAGACATTAAAGAAATGCACATGAACTAATAGCCCAAGTTTTAAAGTTTTATGAAGAGTTCATTTCAAACTTTTAAGAGGGTATCGTTACAGTTCAAATAGTCCTTCAGACATTTGACTTCTGCTACTGATTATTAATAACAGTCATCCCATTTTCCCTTACACTTTTCAGCATGAATTCAGAATGTCAAAGCTAATTTTCTCATCAGTCTCAGACTTCTTTAAAGGGCTGCAAACATAAGACTTCAGTCCTCACACACTTGGGTTTTACAGCAGCCTGGGGTTACCATCCAGCTTCCACAAGTGCACAAGGCCAGCATCAGTCTGACTGAGGGACACCTAGGGACCCAGCAGCTGGATTGTTCCTGACAATGCCTGACTCTGGGGGTCTCTTGGACCTGTTCCTGGCACATGTCCAGCCAGAAGTCCATGGTTTTACCTTGGTGATTCTAGACCCTAGCTGTCATTGTGGATTGCATTGAAGTGGAATTACTGAAACAAAGTCAAGCTAAGGACTTTGTGAGATATTTGTGTGTGCATTTAGTAAGATAAGATGCTCAAGTCATTAACTTTTAGCAGTTTTCTCTTTGCACATTCCTAGAGATCCAGTTCACATTTGTATTGGGGCTACTTTGCACCACACTGTCCCATCTGATGCCCTGAGGTGATACCAAAGAGCTTGGAGCAAAATACAGGTCCCTGCTCCATGCAGATCAATGCCACTTGCTTGAATAGAGTTACAACCACGTATGTAACAGGGACTATGGCTCAGTAAGTACTTTAAGAAGAAAAAAAAAAAGACATCTGTCTTCTGCTTTATTTCCAAGTGTATGCTCTAATCTGTTAATTGTATATACAACAAAGACAAAGTGATGGTCAAGGGAAATTATTTCTCTCTAGTCATGATTAAGGCCACATGTACTATAGGTACTGCGAGTGTGTTCCAGGACTGTCTCTCAGTAAGCGCCTCTCTCACAGAGACCTCCTGCACCAGCCTAGGGAAAACTGATCCTCAAAATCACCAGCTTTACTAGTAGGTTGGTGGGAAAGCAGCCCTCCACCTTTTGCAGTCACACCTTAGCTTACCTTGAACAACAATCTGTGATCACAGGTGCACTATAGTTATCATGCTTCTTCAGCCCTGCTCTTCAAAATTCTGTCTTCTGAACACATCCTCCTTTAGCTAAGGATTTAGCATAAAGGCAAAGTAAGTGATGTGATGTTCCAGTGAGCAATGCTTTCTTCCATTATGGAGCACTGGCAGTTTTAAGCTTGGTGAGCAATATGCTGAGTCGTGGCTTCCTCTGTACTTATCTTCAACCCTCTGCCATGATATTTTGTCCAGTGTTCGTACATCCAACAGTAAAAGAAAGAATATATTAAACAACTAGGTATGCACACTCCATAATAAAGGTTATAAGAGATAACTTTTATGAAATAACACTAGAATCTCATAAAGGCTCATAAAAGGCTTATAAAATCATAGTAACCATATTTACAAAACCAGACTGGAATTCTGAGCTGTTTCGGTGATTTTCTAGTACAGAGTAAGGCATTTCCATTTATTTCTCAGATAAGAATGCAAAGTGTCATTTCCTTTTGACAGTGAACAGTACAAATAGTTATGCTTTCATTTACCATCTTTTCTTCTACTCAGGAGAGGAACAGACAGTCCGGTTGCTATTAAATTATCATGATTTCCAACTGATAGAAATCAGCGTATTGCCACATATGTCACCTAAGTGAGACCTGAGTGGAAGGCAACACAGGGTGCTCTTCCAGTCACACACAGAGCCAGCATCAACAGCATGGAGTGAGGCTGGAGGTGGTGGATACCCACACTACCTCAGTCATGACAGGGCAACAGCCAGACTGTGGTAACACAGACTAACACGTAGAATAACACTATCACCTTCATTTGCACAGCTTTTGAACCATATATCTCTCTCTGCTCAGGGTAATACAGTAGCTGTCAACTTATCCTTCTTTGGATGACAAGGTTCCTTCTTCCTTCCTCGCCATCTGTCCTGTGCCTTGTACACTATACAAACCAGATCATATAGATGAGAGCCAGGCAAACTTTCACACTCTGGTCTGAGAGTATTAAACTCTCTTGATTGTGTATCTTGGAGATATTGAGCACAACTCAGATACTTTGCTACTTTGCCAGATTTAAATGTTTTGTCTCTCTATTGTCCTTCACCTAAGAGACACTTTAACACTGCAGTTGAATATTCATGTCATCAACACTGCTAACTGTTAAGACCTGAATGATATAAATAATGAATTAATATGTATGTGCAGAGCTCTATTTTGCCCAGTATTTCTTACAACTTTTTTTATTGGAGCCTCAGCATTCCAAAGGCAAATACAAATGATTCTTCCCCTTTCAGCCTGACTTTGCTGTCGCCATCACTGCAGCAAATTAGCAGCTCCACTCTGGTCATCATGGATATCTCAGAGGAAAGTCACACCTTAGCTTACTTTGAATGGTGAGACACTTGGAACAGGTTGTCCAGGAAAGTTATGGAGGCTCCTTCACTGAACGTGTTCCAACACCTGGTTGGATGGAGCTTTGCGCAACCCGGTCTAGTGGGAGGTGTCCCTGTCCATGTCAGGGGCACTGGAACCAGGTGATCTTTAAGGTTTCTTTCAATCCAAACAATTCTATGATTCCATGAAAGGGGACTTTGCTCGGGGACATCCAAATGGACTGCTCCCAACAGTGCTGACACCATTCAACATAAACTAACACATCAGGCAGCCTCTCAACAGGCATGGGAATGATCTGGTTTCATCAACATCACTTACTGGATCTCAGTGAACTTAGTAGTAAGGTCTGTCCTTAAATATGCAGGGTGTCCAAGAACTCTAAAGGGCTAGGACATGTGTGACCATGACACAGGCCTTCAAGATTAAGAGTCTATTTGATATTAGAGTCAAATAGGTGAATTTATTGTAAAGGTGTTCATATGAGAAAACAAAATCTTACCAGGTTCACAGATTAGCTTCAGCTGGGATATGCCTTTGAGGAGCAAAACTTGGGTCTTCATGTTCAGCAGGCAGAAATGAGCTCCAGACTGGTTGCCCCAACAGCACAAACTCCACCTACATTGGCAGTAAATTTGGTCCCATCCTTGCCTTTTGGGAGGGAACCTTGAAAAACAGTCTGCACCGTAATGGTTCCTTTTGATTTTTTTTTTTTTTTTTTTAATTGATTGCTTGGTTGGTTGTCTTTTTTGTTGCTGGATTTTTTTTCTGGGTGGGTCATTTGGGTTGGGGTTTTTTTTTCTGTTTTTGACAACTTCATTGGAATAGACATGTGACTATGCTTTTAATCCAAACTCTGCAGTAAATCCCGGCTTGAAATAAAGAGGAGATGAGACCAACAAAGGTTCTGGTCTCATTTTTAGTTTTAAAGTGATTTGGAGTGCAGTGGAAGCTGAAATATACCACCAACATTATGCCTAAGGCAAGATTTTTCAAGAATTTCAAGACTATATACAAGCCAGAAGATGCAGAGGAACACTTGTTAATTGTCAAATTCACTGAACATGACACACCAAGAGTGGTGTGGAGCCACTCTAGAGCCATCTTAGAAAGGCATTCAAAGGGTATTCTTAACCTCGCTGATATTTGTCAGATAAAAATACATTTTGTAGAGCTTCAGCTGCCCCGTAGTTAATGGTGGAGCTATATTTATTTTTAATGACTTGAAGATCAGGTTTGATTAAGTAAAAAGGCCAATTAGTAAAGACTACAAATTTATGTAACCATAAGCCATATATTCAGTATGTTCTCTATTGCCACAAGAGACCAGATGACATCTTCACATTTCAGGTCTCTGGTTCAACACCCAGTTTTGAGGAGTGCCACAATTTTGAAAGATTTCCCTAAAAAACGGGCATTAAGAACTTAAGTGCCTTTCCTCAAGCCAACTTCTTATTTAGATCAGGAGATTGTTTCCCCTTCTTGTTCTTGAAAAAGATTTTGCTATTCACTCGGTGTGTCCTATTAGCAGAAAATAGAGAAAGTTCTGATGCATCGTAACACACATCTGAAATTCTAATTCTAATTAACAAGAAGTCATCTGTAGTTGTCCAACATCGTATTATTAATTCACAAAGCAATAAAGGGATATATTTCAGACTGAATGAGAAGATAGGTACGGAATAGGGTCATAGTATTTCACTACACATAATCTGTCATGGTCTTTAACTATTTCAAACCTATAGAAGTCAAGTTGTTCAATTCCTTACCGTGAATATAATTTCTCACGTATAAAAAGCAGTTATACTGGTATGATTTATTCTCATTAATTTAAAACCTAAATTAGATCTAAATATCTATAACCCAGGGTTGCATAAGGAAGTATATTTTTACTGTGAATATGTAGACTTTTGCTCTTTATGTATTTTTGAGCAAGGCAGGGAATTCTAGGGACATTGTAATATGCTTTCTGGCATTATGATCAATACATACACTATTTAAAAATTATCTTTAATAATGGGAACAGTAGACCTGCTAATTCATTTAAAAAGCACATCTCAGTTAAATTCTAATCAACTTTGCATTCCAAGTCTTAGTAAACGTTTCTTTTAAACCTACACCTCAAAAATGTAGACTTTTCAAAATGCATTGCTGCTGAGTAAAACTTTCTTCTTCTTGCTCATTGCAGAAAGTTATGTTAATTCTAAAGTGCAGGGAAACCCAAAATCATTCATTCATTCATCCATCCATTACCTTTCCAGCAAGAGAATGTGCAGTTACTAGAATTTTATACAATTAGTGCTCTAGAGTCCTTTAAACACCAACCTGTAAGAGGAAAGTAAAAACAAATCAAAGTTAATTGTGACTGGCTGGAATAAAATGTTTAAATCAATGTGACAATGGCTCATCTGCTCATCATTTAGCCATTACCTGGGAGACCAGGGCCTCCTGCTATGCCTGAATTTTATTTTTTTTAATACAGATTTACCACTGCCTCAGTTCCATGGATGCAAGAGAAGCCAAAATCACTCCCCGATTGCCATGTCATATTGTTTACTCTTCATATCTTATTTTATTTATTTGTGTTTGTTTGTTGTATTGGATACAGAGATAAAGACATAGAAATGTTATGATGTTCAAAAAGTTAAGTACAAGAAGAGAGGTCAAAAGCCACCATCTCACATTTATAACATCCTGAAGAAAATGACACCATATTAATACTCCTAAAGAATAAACTCCTTGTATTAAAAGACTCTATTTGAATTTAAACTTGCAATGAAGAAGCAAGCTGCACAGTTTAGAAATATTTTGAAGTATTTCTTCACTACATAGAGAAGTCAGGTTAAAACATGCTTCTGGTACAAGTTTAGAAATAGAAACCTTATTGTCTGGTGTTCAACATACAAGAAGCCTAAGGACATAAGGCATATAACTAAGGAAAGGACATTTTGGTGACCCCGTGTACACACAGGGCCTGATTCTTATCCTACTGACATTGACAGAAATCCCAAATCTGTTCAGGTCAGTGGTGTTTGACCAGGGTCTTCCACTAGCATCAGCATCAGAGCTGTTTTGTACGTGCTTGGCTTTTACTGAAAGCCACAAAACTTCCCCAGAAACATAGCTCTTGAGTTTTTTAGGTAACATATGTCTGGGCTGCAAAGGCTACTTGGTTGTACTTGTGACAAAGTCTTTCATTCTAGTTCCCAAACAGGAACACATGACCTTTTCTTCTTTTGGGAAGGCGAAAGTAAAATGGGAGCCAATGCCATCTCTGGAAAAAAGGTCTATGATGCAACCTCAAAATAAACACACTTATTTGCATATACAAACACTGGTGCCTCAAATGTATCCACTAATATCCCTTCCTTAAACTGTTAGAATATCACATATGCTACAGCTCACACCAACCAGAATAATGAGGGAGGTGTTGGGTTTTGATATTTTTATAAGTTCATATAACTCTACAGTCAAAGCAACTCTAGGTTCATCAGAGCTATCACATAAAAAAAAAAAAAAAAGACTTATCACAGACAAGTTTATTTAATAATCAGCTGGTTTAACTTCCATCCTCTCTCAGACCTATATGCATACAGTCTTTATTACAGCCTAATCATGCCACGGTTACAGAAAGGCAAACTCTGAACTGAACAGCTACTGTCACCTCCCTCTCTCTTTTCCTTTCCCAGCAGGTTAAATGTGGAAGAATGCTAAATAAATAAATAAATAAATAAAAAATCTATTGGGAGTGTGTCTAAAATGAAGTGTAAATAGGTATGGAAAACCTATGAGAAAACTGTTATGGAAAGTGCCTGAATGGCAAAGTGCAAAGGGTGACAAGAAGAAAATTGTGATGGCATACAAAAGGCAAGAGAATAAGAAAGATGTGATACAATAGATAGCTGGCGTGAGCCTATCAACTGGCTGGTAGCTCCTGTTCCACCCACCTCCCCCTCAATACCTTCGGTTTTTTTTGTTATGATAAAGGACATTCATGATCAGTAACAATGTTATAATGATAGTAAATGCAGGATTTAAGGTATATAAAACCTTCAGCCAACATTAGAAAGCCACCAAGGGGGAGTTACCTTGCACGAGGTTCTATTTAGTGATGGCTCCACTCTTTCACTCCCTGACTGCAAATCAGCATTTTTAGTGGACAATAGGCTCAGCAGTGGCCTTATGATTGCCTCTTTTCAAATGGAAATGGCTATCCTAACTCCTCTGCCAGGTTTTTCTTACTGGAGCACAAATTGCAGTTTACAAGGCTCTAAGGGGAAAAAAAAAAATCTTAGCTGAATATCTTTTTTTTATTCGACAAACTGACATGTAAATTACCCTTTAAGTGCTCCACTCTAGGGCTCTGATCATCTCCTAATTGTCACAGTCAATTGTAGCCAACAGTCTCTTCAATCCCAAGCGCTTTGACAACAAGCATAAGGATCAAAGCAGAATCAGCTCCCTTCAATATCCTTCTGTTTAGGATGCTACAAAAAGCCTGAAAAAGAAAGGTGTAAGGGCATTAGTGGAGAAGGAACTGAGAGTAGAAAGTACTATAGCAGTCATTTTCTTCTTCACTAGTATTATACATCCTTATATACCCTGTTATCCCATGCTTAGCATGGATACATAAACATCCCAGAAAATAAATATGGTTTAAAACGACTCGGATATATTACTACTTAAAAATAAATGCATAATGCATTTCTGCTGCGTCTCGCATGCCTCCCTCCCATCCTTCCCCCTCCAACTTTCCACTCGACTCTGGGAGGGAATATAACAGCAATTATTTTTTAAGCACGTTTGTTTTTTTCCCCAAGCAGTCCCACAGTGTCTTCCAAGATGAGCTGGGCAACCTACCCCGATGGAAACCCATCCCAAGTTGTAATCATGGGCCTGGTATGACTTAGACATGAAGCAGCTTATTTGTGCAGCTCTGCTTTTGCTTTCAGAAGTGCCTGTAACCCAAGGTCAGGCAGAGGCTGGACTAAAACCCTCTCATGCAGTTGCAGTCCAGCTTTAAGAACAGCCAGTTTCAATCACATCCAAAATGACTGGGAAGACATACAAGAATAAATACAGCAGTCCTCAAAGTCTGCGGGGAAACAAAACAAAACAAAACCCAACATATATAAATATTTGCTGTAATTCTGAAAGAAGATTCACTTTTTATTGTATTCCAGACCACTTTAGATCAGCACCACGCTATGTCACTTAAATTTTTGCACTAGCTCACTATGTTTGACGACATGAGCTTGCTCATTCCTCAGTACGCTTTCTTACCCTCAGTGCCTTGCAGATGCCTCAAAGCCAGCCTTGTTGAAGTCGTGTTTTTAGGGAATAGGAGTAAGGAGGAGCTATTCTGAGTCATGTTTTTTACTTCAAAACTTGTACGTATCCACGAACGTAGCAGTACCTCCCACAGAGGCTTGCAAACAGCTTCTGCCACACGGGCTGCAGGGGAGGAATAGCACAGCTCCTGCAGAAGATGTGCTGCTGAAGTGGGAGAAAGCCTGCAGGGTACCAGGGAAGCAAACTGGGGAGGTGCCAACCTCTAGAGTAACTCAAAAAGATCTCCAAGAGGATAACCAGTCTCTGCAGGGTTAGGCAATTGGATCCTTTTGGCCTCACCAATGATCTTGCTGTACAAAAGGGATGCAAGAGACTTCATCCATTTTCCTCGAGTTTTGTCTCTCCCCCTCCTGCAGAAGATACTTTCTATAAGAGATACCTTGAACACCTAAAGTCCAAAACTAACATGAATTTGGAGGTGAAATCCCACTTGATCCTTCATAAAAAAATAAAATTCATTTCCTACAGCTATTTTTAAGAAACTGTCACTTGACATTTCTTCAAACATGATACACTTTATCTGTTGGTTCACATAACACTGGAGGAATAATTACATAGGACAGGTGGATGTGTTTAACAACCTGCTTCACCCTTCCTAAACACACACCCTACTTTCCTCAAACAAATTCTTGATCTCAGTGTACAAAATGAGCCAAGTCGTATCCCTAGACCAGCAGAAAACCAGCCATTTGTGTAAACAGACCCCAAGGCAAGGCTTTGAGGTAGATGTTCCTAAATGATCACCTACATCATGCTCCCCAAAGAAGACAGAAAAGTTTAGGACACAAAAAATAACCCCATTTTTACACAGAGAAGACTCAGAGCTCATAGGGAAGACAGCACAGGTACAAGGCGGCTTCCTACAGAGCTGCCTCTGCACCTACTGGTTCCTTCTCCTGTGTGCACCCACCACCTTGCACCCAACCACCCTCAGAGCCCCCAGAGCCACCTTGCACACAAAGACGAGCATTATTCACTTTGAGAGGCTAAATGTAGATGATGCACTAGATACAAAGACTGGTAAGAAAAGAGTAGTTTTGATAATGGATAGGAACAAAAAAGTCAAAATTTCTCGTGGAAAAGATATGACAAAAAATGTTGATTGAGGAACATCAAAAGCATTCTTTTGAATGATGTTGGAATAATATAGAAGGTTAATCTAATATATCAATTAAAATAAAAACAAATCCAAAATTATAAACCTGAAGTGAAACATTTGCCTTGTCAAGCTGATTTAGTTCCATTTTATCAAAGGGAAATATTTTAACTCTTTGTGACCAAAATTTTCCCTGAAAAAAACATATCTGAAATAATTTTTTCCATTTAGTGAAACATGCTTTCCCCGCCAGTGAATTTACAAGTGTTTTGCAGCTCTATATAAAGATCAATATCGTCTCCAGACAGCTAAATTCTGAGGTATCTCCAATTAAAATGTATAAAATATTTCCCTTGATATTCCACTATACAAGGCAAAAGCCATTTTTTTCTAGGAAGATTATTCCAAGACACCAGGACACCTTCCAAACTAAACCTTCCCACCATTAGCAAGTTGCCTGTTAGTTCACTAGAATTAACTTGGTATATAAAGATATTTTCACCTCCTTATTCACCCACAAGAGTGCCACATGCCAAGGAGAAACTGCAAGGTCACCTGGAATGTAATTAAGTTGGGGGGTTTTTTTGTTGTTGTTGGGTTTTTTTGATTAGTTGTGGGGTTTTTTTGTTTGGTTGGTTTTAATTGTGTTTATTTAAACAAAAGCATTTCCAAATAGCAGGACCTCAGCTAACACAGCCCGCACTGTTTTCTCACTTTATTTGAAAATGCATCCAAATACTTATTACATAAAACTATTGGTTCCCAGCTTTGTCTGTGGAGTTGTTGCTGCTAGTCTGCAGAGAGATGACTTGCAAAGTAGTCCTGGATATTTTCCTTGTTTCTAGATGCTAAACCATAATAGAAAAGGTTAAAATAATAGTCTTTTCCTATCAGAAATTTTCCATGGAGATAATGGCTCCAGTGTTTGCAAGCTACAGATTTCATTACCAGAAAGTAGTAGAAGGTCCACATGATCGCGAATGGGAGGTGATAAGCTCATGAGACAATTTTCCTTTAAAATAAGACACACGTTATGGGGAAAAAAAAAAGAACCAAACCACAACATCCCTGTCAGAATATATTTGTCCTTTCAACACAAGGATCCCACAGCACTAGAGACCATTAGATGAACTAAGCCATTTGTTGCATGTGACCTTTTCATGATACTTCAGAGTTGCTATTTATTTCAAGAAGTTGAACGACTGCCTTGAACTACTGTAACAAGGGGAAAGGTGCCACAATGTTGCTTGTTCTCTTGAGCAGCAGGCAAGAAAGAGGCTCGCCAGCTGCTTCCCACACAAAGCAGCAAGCCATGGGGCTGCCTGGGAGCACAGGGGCTCTTCTAGAGGTGTTACCCCAAAAAGAGAGCATGAAATGCTGATCAGAAGCATAGTTTACTGATAAGATGCTAGTGCCCTTTCTTACAGGCTTTAACATAAACTCACAATCTGGTTGTAAAGGAGCAGAATAATAGTGCTCATTGTGTCACTGACATTACTCTTGGAGGGGGTGGCTTTTCAGTAGCAGTTACGTTTCCTTATTTAGTTCTCCACCACACTCATGGATTTTTTGCAGCTCTTATTTTTATGCATCTGAAAAGTAAAAGGATGAAAGGTTACATTTGTTAAGTCTAGAAGTGACAGCCAAAGCACGTGCACCAATGCGATGTGAAAGTCCACGGCCACATAACCACTTCAGGACGATTGCAAGATTACCGATACGGCTCCTAAATTACCAGCGATTAACCAATGCGCTCTGGTCATTAACTCCTTGCTCAATTGAGCCTTTCAGGCAACAAAGACATACTATTTGTCTTTGGGATGCCTTGCAGGTATCAGTGCTGAGTTTGATAAGAATATACATCAAGTCATTACCTCTGCAACAGCCAAAGCCATGTGAAGTGCCTTCAGAAGTCCTTCAGAAGCCATCTGCTTAAGCCTCAGCTGGGACTTGTTTTAAGGAAGTCACATGCTGCTTTTTAAGTGATTATTTCTAGACAGTGCTCAGGGGCAGAGAGAGATGGTTGGTGACCACAGATCAGAGATTCAAGCTATTGAATAGTGACAGCAGAAAACACAGGACTTACACTAAAGGAGCCAAATTGTACGCAACTGCTTGCTCTTCAGGAGAAGAAGCTTTCTTGGGTGTCTTCATAGCTCATTAGCACAGTTTCTACTGCAGTTAGCTCAACCACACAGCTTCCACTCTAGCCACATCCTCCTAAGCTCAGAAAAACATCACAATCCCATTTTACAGAGGATGACATAGAGGCTGTTTTAACAGTGGGATCCAAGTCTATTAAAAGCTAATGAGAAGATACACTGTCCAGCAAATTCATCGGAGTAATAAAGAATTGGTTTTGGAGCTAGGGCCACGTGTAGCAGCTCCCGGGTCCTAATCTCTGCTCAGGCTGTTTGCTATCATGAAGACCTTACTGCTTGTAACTCCTGCTAGGTCAACGCCAGGCAGCCAAAAGTACATTGAGGACGTTGCTCGCTTCCAGGCTCAGAACATAGAACAAGGGCATCATTCACAGCCACCAACATTAGAACTTGATTGTAAAGCAAGCTGCTTCAAATAATAACTGGAGAGTTAGAAAAAGCATGTCTGACCACGTCTGTTAAGAAGAATATTATGCAGCATTTATCAGCTGAGACAGAGTTTGCTTCATAAAACTGGTTTCAATATAGGATTTTAAGTATATGGCAACTGATAGAGTGAATATAGATGTTATTTTACGCCATGAGAATTTCTATATATTACTCAACTTTAATTTTAATTGACATTAAGCAAGAAGAACCACAAGAATAGAATGAGTGCCCGTTTCTCACAGCCCATCTATCTCGCCTATAGTTACTTAGAGCTCATATACCACCAGTTTAGAAACATGCATAATTGCTTATGGTCAACATCGTATCACTGCCAGATCACACATTAAACAGATAACCACTAGTATTATAAAAGCAACTTCCTTGACCTCATATTTTGGTCTGGCTCTGAATTCCTGTACTTTGCCCATTTGGTTTGTTGCACTATGCCAGCCTCCTGCCTCTACATGTCATTTTCTACTCCTGTAAGTGACCGGTGCAATAGATAGCTTACTATAAAAATGCATACTTGGGCACACGAATAGAATAAATTCAAGAAACATGATCACAGTTGCTCCTGCAATGTTTTTATAAACACAGAGTCTCTGCTTTTTTATTATAGTTAAGGTACAGTGTGTTATTTGGCAGAGAAATCTGACTTGAAAATGTAAAAGGTTCAGGCAACCACACATTTGGAAGTAGAAATCTTTCCTTAAAACACGGCTCTAGTTTTTAAACATAGCAAAATTTCTGGAAACTTCAGTTTCTCAAAGTCTGCCAAAGCTCCAGTCACATGTAACATATTCTTGGGACTTACATATAATGTTTCAAGTAATAAACAACATCTTGTTTAGAGCAGGATGGGGGAAAAAAGAAAAGGGGGGGAAAGCACTCATTAGGAGTCAAAGCTCTACAACAATATTAAAATAAAAACATATTTCTTGCAGGGAAGCCTCAGAATAACTTCTTTAATGTATTAGTAAGAGATTTATATGCTCTTCATGCACCTAATAATTGCAGGTAAAACTGTAGGTTAAATGCTTATGGTAATTAGATAAATGTTATTTTAAAAAGGAAAAAAATTTCATACTCACTAAAATGCACTCGGGTTTTCTGTAACAGAAAAGAAAGAAAAATCCTGGTCGTATTAATTCACTAATGCAGGGAGTTGCATACTGTACATAAGGTTACATCATCAGTAGGCCTTCAATGGTCTCTATATAATTCATTTATCATGCCCTTTTTAGTCAGTAACAAGGCTGTAATTTAAAAAAAAATAAAAAACTAGCGTTGTTTCCATAGGAAGGCTCATCATGCAGAATATTCACAGCTTAAATATATGCACAGTCATCTCTACTAGTCAGACACCATTTCAGTCCGCTCATCAGAATACGCATTAACAAAATGATATTGAGATACAGAAATAGCACACCGCAGCCAGCACTGAAGTATGGGCCATAATACCTACCTCACTGGGATCAAGTAAAGTTTAATTAATTAATGCTTATGAATGCACTATGAGCTCCTGAGATCATCACGTCAATTCATTATCACCCCCATTTGTTTTGTGTCCCACTTTCCCCCTTAATTCACCAGTGATTTTTTCTGGGAAAGTGTTGCATTTATAGAGTAATGAACAGATGAAAGCAGTTGGAGTGATTTGGCCTCGCTGCATTTGCAGGAGTATAAAAGGGAGCAGGACTCCAACTCCTTCTCCTTCCTTTCTGCTCAAGTCATTTGGTATCAGGTCTAAGGTGAGTGTGAAGCCTTGTGGGGTGTGCAATGTTTTCTCCAAGAAGCCCTTCCTGACTAAAGCTATGTCAAAATGCATCAGTATAAAGCTGAAGGTAAGAATCAAACCTTGAAGAACTTGGTATTAGTCTGGGAAATTGCTTTATTCATGTTAATGGTAATTAAAGATGGGTATGAGCCACAAAGTTCAGAGAGGGTGTGGATGCAGGCATTTGGTTCTTGCCTCATCTCTAATAATTATTAGATACATGGGATGGAAATAGTTGGAGAGAAAATCAATAAGAGAATGAATCAAGAAAATTAATGGCAATTTCAGATACTTACATGTATAGGATTTCACTCAAGGGCGAGACAAGATAAAATTAGTAGTCTGTATTAAAACAAAACAAAAGACAATTTGATCAAACTTCCTCTCAGTGGAATCTTCTTTAAAGCCTTCAGATTTTGGTATTAAATAATTTGGGTTGGAGAACTTAACAGAGGGGGAAGGAAAGATTTTTCTAGTGAAACTCCAAGGTTGCTATAGACTTTTAGAGAAGAAACCAGATTAAGACAACAAAATTACTGGTGGAAGAAAAGCTGATAAAGAAGACTAGAATTTGATAATGGAGGAACTTAATTATTGAGCTATTGATTAGTATGATAACTATGTGGAAGCTAACAAAGTTTGTTTGTAGTGGCAATGCTATTAGTCCATTGAGCAGCCAG
>JANHGN010026447.1:9553-22697 GCA_024605025.1 Megaceryle maxima
GTAATAAGATGAGATTATTATTATAAAAGAGGAATTATTAAGTAATAATTGCAAAACTTGTGTTGTGGTATGGCCTATAACTAACAACTTCCAATTAAAGCTTCAAAGTTTTCTGGGAGAGGTGCTGTAGTTAAACAGGAATTTGTTTACTTAGTCATACAGCCTGTACTGTAGTCAAGCTAAATAACCACAGATTGATCCATCCTAGCTTGTTAATCTAAGCCTCTATTACATAAACATTTCTTTAGTCTCAAAAAACAGGAATAAGACAATTTTTTTTCTTTTTCAGTATGGAACACATTAATTCCAACTCTTACAACACATCACTAAAAAATAACCATATAACTGATGATAAATCAATATTTATTGGAGAATGTGATCTGCAGATGTTTTTATTTTTGTTTATTGTTTTTTCTTTCTTTACTGAATGAAAAAGTTTCTGTTCCTGCAGTATAACTTGGGCTTAGCTAAGAAAACTGTGATTTGTCCTTATCAGAAAACACAAGTCCATTGTGGTCTGCCCTGCTCTGTATCCATTCTGTCAGGCTTTGTTCCTCCATTCCAATATCTTGATTTTAATGAAACCTGTCCTTGTGCTTCTGCTCACTTTGAATTACCTATTCTTCACCCAGTCAGATTCATTGACTTTTTTATCACGACTGCCCAAGTATGGAACAAACTTTTTTCACCTATACCACTTACAGATTGTTTCCTGGTTTATTTCCTTTTTTTTTTTTTTCTTGTAAACACTGAAGCACAAGAGACTGAATGATTCAAACTTTATCATCATTTTACTTAAGAAAACTCTGATGAATTCCATGGTTGCTCACTTATAGTCAAGACCTCACTTTTTTATTTTACTGCTTCAACTGCTTATACAAAGCAGGATTCTTTTCAGGTTAAACTGACAAAACATATTGGAGGATTGGTTTACTTTGTTGTGGTGTTTTTTCACTGTGTGTTATTCTTGGGGGAAAGCCACTCTACAATCATTAAATCCCATGAAATGTACTATTCATTTTTTCTTAATTTAAGCA
Organism: Megaceryle maxima; assembly: GCA_024605025.1. Classification (NCBI taxonomy): domain Eukaryota; kingdom Metazoa; phylum Chordata; class Aves; order Coraciiformes; family Cerylidae; genus Megaceryle; species Megaceryle maxima. The sequence goes on from JANHGN010026447.1 coordinate 10,591, forward strand.
AATAGACAATATTTTTTATGGATTATTTAGGAATCTGTTAACATATTATGGCCATATGCTGTATTTTAATATTTTGCAACAAATGTCAGGGCTTTGATTTTTAGTAATTTTACACCTGAAGTTTTGCTATGGTATTAAGCGCTACCTCCACATTTTATATTTCCTGTTATGAATGAATAAACTATGGTTCAAAACAGTTAATCAGCATTTAGAAATGAGGACCAGGAAGTTTAGTGTAAATTTACTACTCAAAAACAGAGTTAGTAAGCTTCATTTTCTAATTCTCATGTCTTGGGTCGCTTTCATTACTGAAATCAGAACTGCAGCATTTTTCACACCCCCCCATCAAGATGTATTTCACATCCAATAACTCTCTGGAGGCACAGAACTGGAGGGAACATCAAGATGTCATTAGGTCTATTATTGCTTTGCTCCAGAAAGAACAATTATGCCAGCATCATTTCTCACAGATCTTTTACTAGTTTGTTCTTAAGGACTTTAAAAGATGGAGATTCCACCAATTCTCTAGTCAATATATTCCAGTGCTTCACTTTCCCACCAATTAAGCTGCTGTTTATATCCACTATTTCTAGACATTGAACAAGAAGAATGGATTATTTCCTCCTTTTACAACCACCTTTTATGTATTTGAAGATTGTTTTGTTCCTGAAGTCCTCTCCTTCACAGGTTAAATAACCCAAATTGTTCAGTCGTTTTTCACAGGTCACATTTTTAGACTCCCAAACATTCACATTTTTCTCTACTCAATTCTCTCCAACTGGTCCACATATAATTGGAAAATTGCTCTAAGTGAAGTCTTTAAATGCTGAACCAATAGGAAGAATTCCTTTATATCTTGCAGGCTACACTTGGGGGTATAAACTCCATTTGATGCCAAAGAGCTCTTGTCTTTTGTTCATCAGTATGACTTTGTTGAATCATGTTGAGCTAGTCCACTGTATGGTTATCTTTAACCCCTATGCCCTTTCCTGCAGAACTGTTCTTTAAATTACTTTTATCCATCCCTTCTACAAAATAGATAATTCTTGCCTAATGTATGTGTCCCCGTTGAATAGTACCGGATTATTTTCAGATCATATCTCCAATTTGTCAAGATCACTTTGAATTGTTATGCCATTTTCTGCATATTCATCCCCAGTTTGGCTCCATCTTCAAATTCAATAACCATACTCTGTACTACATCATCCTAGTTATTAATGAAAATATTGAACAGTGTATGGAGTAGAAACAGATGATACTCTATGAATCCTTCTATGTAGACAGTGACTCATTGATAAGAACACTTTCAGCATTGTTTTCAAACCAGTTCTGGATCTAGAGTCACACAAGTCATGATTTTTCTTTAGCTAGCATATTATATTGTCAGTGAAGAATACCAAAAGTATTTCTGAAATCAAGATACAGTCTGTATGCATTACCTTGGTCCACATAGACTTTTTTTTTTTTTTTTTTTTTCTGCTGAAGGAAATTCAACTAGTAGCTTGGTGAAAATATCACTTTTAATTAGTGAAAGAAACAAAGCAAAATCTGACTAGGTGAAATACTTGCAGTGGATTGTGATTCCCAAATTGTGATTCTCCTTCCACAGAGAAGTTACCTACCTTCACAATTTGTTTTTATTTTCTCTAGATTTTCACAGTGTCTTGGGAATCTGAAGTACTTGGCATACCTCTGTGAGTAGCAGAGATGATTGATCTGCAAAGGCTTTAAAAAACGCTAAATGGGAAAAAAAATGCAAATTGGGAAAGAATAGGAAAATAGATAGCAAAAACTATACAGCAAAAGTCTTAAAATGTCAAAAATTGGTAAGGGAAGATAAAGATTACAGAAGACTCTGCAGGGCAGGACTGAGTCCAATAAAAATTGAAATCTATTTGGAACAAGTGAAATTCTAACAATAGTCTAGGGTCATTACTTCACAGAGAAGGTAGATTTATTCTCAGTAGTGCAGAAGTAGAAGTGTTTATGAAACATTTACATGCTGTATTTGAAATGAAGAGAGATCACAGAAGGATGATTCTTTCATGATGAAATACATTCTAGGCTATTCGTGACAAAGGACATTAAACTACTTCATTTAATAATTTTTAAATGAACAGGCTGGGAAAACTTACATTTAATTCCTAAAAGCACCATTTGAGCTCTCTGGCTCACTTATCTTAACACTTATTAAATTGTGAGCTACCTAGCAGATTCCAGAAGACTGAAAGAATGATAATGTTATGCCAAGGGTCCAAGGGGACAAGTGCGATGAGCAGGGTAAATGCAGGAGAGGAAGATCCACTAGACAGGCAACATATGGTTTTAACACATAAAATTTCATAGTTTAACAGATTTGCAACAGATTTATCAAAATTACTTTAAAAATACAGAAAATCTGAGGGTTTGCCCAGATAAAACAGATGGCAGGCACTGCAGTGTTTCCAGACAGTAGCTTCAAGTTTTGAAGGAGACTCAAAATAAGGTAAAACAAAAATGTAATTGAGTTGCCTGACATATTCTTTAGTAAACAATTATTCATACCAAACAACTTGTCATATCTCCATCAATTGTATGAGGTGCAGACCAGGATTAGTCAGAATGTAACTGGTAGCAGTTATAATACTTTAGCAAATTAGAGAAAATGCATATCCTCCTGATCTATGTTTGGTTATGTATTTCATTTTTGTGTTTATGCTTTTGGAAACGTTATCATTTAGCAGCTGACTTCGAGATAATGCACTCCACATAAACATTCATTTTTTATTATCATCAGACTTGTGCTCATACCTGTATTAAGATAGGCAAATTTAAGATTTCTCTATAATTGCCAGAAAAGCCAGATTATATCAATGCCCAGCCAGTTTGCATGAAAAGAGCTAAGGGGGTCCTGCTGATGGATGCAATCTGCTCTGAAATTGCCATTGAAAATGCTTCATACCAAGAACAGAGACACCAAAAATGACAATTCCTGAAACTCTGGCAATCAACTTTGATAGTCAAAGACACCTCAGCTGGAAATATGACAGGAATAGACAATAGGAGTTAAAGCAAAGCTAAACACAAATTACTTTCAGAACCAAAACCAAACAACTCAGGAACTCAAAGCTAACTATTGAGATCATTCAGCCAAAAAGACACAGATAACATGTTTTGTGGATTTAGTATGTAGCAGATATCTTTACTTGCCCCCAATTAATTTTTCTTTTTAGTTTATATATTGCATCTATTGCATTTAGTCTATATATTGCATCTGTTGAAGGCAACAGTTCCATTCCTCAAAGCCAATGTCATAAGCATCTAGCTTCTTGCATTTTTATGAAAGTGCATCCTTGTAGGACTGGGACAGAATACTGAGACTGCAGTTTATCTCACCCTAGAGGCATTTCTAGGGCATGATTCATCTAATCCTAAAGTAGGCATATAAACTAGGTCATATGGATCAAGATTTAACCCCCTTATTTCTCTCCCTTTTCTATAAAGAAAAGGGATGTGACCCACCAGATGTTATTTTGCTCATTGTGAATATTTGAACATTGGAGAGAAAAGTCAAAAACTTATGCTATCACAAAGTAGATATAACCTATATGATTTCATTTTATCACCATTTCCTCATCTCTAACTAGTTCACTCCTAAGAGCAACACATTAGTTTTCTAGTTCTTTCTGCAAGGACTTTTCTCACAAAATCAGTCTATTAGAGTTTGGGTAGGTATACTTGTATCCATATAACTTTCCCACAGCCCAAAGCTTTAAGCACTTTTTTACTAACCCCAGGAAGAATCTCTAGACAACTGCATAAATAGGTCTATTAATTGCAAAGACTGCAGTTTTAAGTCAAGGTAGATCAACATTTATGCGTTTTTCAGCTTTCTGTGCAAATTCAATTCTAATTCTTTTGCACTGAGATCTAAACCATTTTTGGCTCCATTCCATAACCTATTTTTAGCCTTGTCCTTGCAGTCATAAATGAAGGACATAATACTTTGTTTCACTTCTAAATGTCAAGAGGTGGAGCATTATCATCTATGTTACCAGTGGCACTAATAACCTTGCAGACTAGACTGCTCTATCTTCATCAAAGGCTATGCATCAGTTGAGACACAGTGCTGATGATAACCTTAGTCAGCTATCAGTGAAAAATGCTCTTTATTATGTAGGTCACTATCAGGGTTCATTTCTGCAAACACCTGCAAAGCACACTTCACCAGAAAAAAACAATTTATTCTTGGCAAAAAAAAAAAATTAAAAGCAGAGTGCAGAGAAGACACATGAATGTACTCATATCCTCATGCCTTAAGTATGCATGCAAGAAGATATTGGTAGCTTGATGAATTTTTGTATAACCCCACTCCTCTCACAATTTTGATTTATTTTTGCATTGATTTTTTCAGACTGTTTCCAAGCCATGCTTCCAGTGTACCTATTGAGAGGCCATAAGAAAGACAGCAGATGAGGCCATAAGAAAGATAGCAGATCAAAACCTGCTGGACACATTATTAAAGAAGTATGAACATGTTGATACCTATGCCAGCAACAAAGGACACTACATAAAGAGACCTGGTGCTGAACTGCTAGGACAGATGTACTGGAAAGAAATTTCTGCATATTAGCAGAGTAAAAAACATCCTCAGATAACATCTGTCCTAGACTGCTATACACAGGAGAATTGCGTGTTGGAGGGAAGAGTGCTCTGAGTGACCACCTAGGTTCACCAGCCCTTCAAGTACAGGTTTCCTCATTGTCTGCACAGTATTAAATTAATCTGAATTTTTATATCAGTTAAAAAAAAATAAATTAAAATTACACTTTTTTTTTGTCTAATCTGCAATTAATCAGCATTTTTTACCTTCACTATAGTTAGTGGAGTTGTAAATTTATGAAAAAGAGCTTTACAGTATTGCTCAACACCGGAATCTAATTAGCTCACTATAAAACTCATACTCACAAGTAGTATGTTTAAATAATGCATCCCATTTTTGTTTGTCTACCACGGCTGCTGCCTTGAAATTTTTTTCTATCTATTCCTCATATTCAAGGGAGGATTCATTTAGGACACCTACATGTTTATATGTACTGAAATTACATCCTTTAGTATAAATCAGTGTCCATCAAATTATTTTCATGTATTAAGTAAATCTTCCTCACTGGAGTCCCCTTGCTCTGTTTTTTTTTCATAAGCAGATAAATAAAAGGAATATCTTGAGCTCTTGAGCTACCATGCACCATCTGGGTAAATGTCAGCCTTATCTCTACCTAGAGGGCTTGGAGTTTATTTCTCAAGAGGGCGGGTGTTGGTTTTGCTTTTCTTGCCTACAGTTTGCACAGCTGAATAATTTAAAAAGGACTCAGTGCTGAAAGATAAAATGAAGATGGAGTATATTGTTTCTGGCTACAATCCCCAGTGCTGTAGATGGCATTTTCTGCTAATACAGCTTGCAATAGTATTGCTAACAAAAGCAGAGATTTGAATCATCATAATTAAGTCTGTGTCAAATGGGATTTTTTTTTTGCAAAAAATACATACATAAATAATACTGAGCACATGTGCCACCAGTATGTATTTAATCTACGTATCAGTTCTATCCATAAAAGAATGATCTTTCAGTGAGCATGTTAAAATTCCTAGGTCCTAAATATCAGATCAGACTAGCAACTAGAGAAATGTTCTATGAGAAATGTTGTGTGCAAGCATTTATTACCTTTGAAACACACCATTTTCCCCCATAATTAGTGAGCTGGTAAAAGGTATCAAACCTCAAATTCTCTTCCCATCAGAACAATTAGAGCTATGTGTTGCAAGGCTGATATTTATGAGATTCCATTGCAATAGATGAAGTGTAAGCATTTAATATGAGGCTTTGTTGAAATCAAAGCATTTGCAGCATAGATAAGACAAAGGGAAGTTTGGAAAGGTCAAAGTGAAGAAGCAATTTGCCCAAGGCCATATATCAATTAAGTGTTAAAGCTCCAAAATGACTCAAGATCCCTGGCCTAGCTGAGTGATGTGCCTTCTGTTTGTGTGACAGTGTAGGGGAAGGTGTCTCTGGAAGAAATGTCATGATTCTGCACCGTTAATCCATGAATTTGCCTAATGGGGTGTGCTCTTGCTTGTGCTCCCAATTTTGTGTGCAACTCAACTCTGATTTTTAATGTGCAGAATTAGATCTCTGTCAAAAATAGAGGCATGTGTGCAGCTGCACACTGGTGTTGTTCAGCCTGTGTTTTCCTGAACTGTATGTAGTGCTTTATTAACAACGACAGTGTTTTGTAATTGAATATTCAGATAAATTCTGCCTCAGGTCAGAATGGTTTATCCACAATCAATCTCCAATTGATTTGCCTGTGTATCCAAAGTATTTGCATATCTCCTCAAACACGGAGATGAGAACACACTGATCAGCATGGTAAAGCATCCTTGAAAAGCCAGTAGTTACAGAAGGGTCAAGGTGAGGGTCAATACAATATCTGCTAGAGAAGCAATGAAGTCATCATTTTGAATTTATTCTTAACTGAGTGACAACCTCATTTGCTGCTGTATATTGAGGGAGAAGAGAAAAAGGGAGAAAGAAAGCATAGGTGGAAATGATAAAAAAGGCAGAGAAAAGAAGACTTATGGAGAGAGGGAAGATACAGACAGAATTGTGTAAGAGAATTGGGAAAGAAATCCCTCTGAAACCAGTATATTCTGAAGCAATGTCAAGAACCAACAGCTCAGTTGTGCTCCCCTATCTCAGAGTTCTTTTCCTGCCTTCATCTCCCAAAGGCATGCTGGCTTATGCTGGGGCTGGAAGAGACCCCAGGAAACTATCAAAATCACACCTCTACCTGAACAAGGATTAGCTACATCTGTGTCTGTATCTCCTGGCAGATGTTCTTCTAACCTGCCCTTAAAGATGTCCCCAGAGAGAGACTGCACATCATTCCCAGACAGCCTACTCCAAATCATTACAGCTTACAGTCAACATGGTGGTTTAAAAACACTTCCTTCCAAAAAAAAAAAAAATGCCTTTAGACATTTCTGATTGCAGGTGCAGGATTTAACTGAATGAAACCATACACCACAGCTTGCTTTTCTTAATTACTTCTCACAGATCATTTTAAGGCAATCCACATAGTGACTTTTGACATATGTGAAGACTGAAAGCAATTAATTTAACCTATTTCTTCTTAAGTAATATTTTATAGACCACCCAACATCTGAGTCATTTTGAATCCTCTGTACCCTCACTTCAAACATTTCTTGGACTGAGGAAATACTCCAGTGGGATTCAGCAGTCCAGCTGAGGCATTGCTAGACCCAAGGTAAAATAGAGTATAACTTCGCATATGCCCACAGGCTGATGTTTACATTATTCACTGCAGGATATCTGGTTTTGGATTTGTTTGGCAGAAGGGGAAAGGCAGGATGTGATGTTGACTTGCACTCAGTTTGTGCGCCATAAAATCTGCAAATAAGGATCTGTTACTGCAGCTGATTATTTTCTGCCTACATACAGTTCCTTTTATCTACCCAAGTAAACAGCATCCTATTTATTTCAGACTATATTTTAAATTTGTCAAGATCACTTTAAATTATAATCCTGTCCTCCAACATACTACAGTCCCTTTCAGGTGAGTGTCATCAGTAAATCTAATAAACATACTCTCACTCCTTTCATTTTTGGAGATCCATTGAAATTACAGCACTTTCATGACCTTACTATGGATATGAACCAGCTGCCTTTGAAGCCCCCTCACAATGGCTTTCTGAAAATGGGGGTGGTGCAGCGATCCCAGCACAGCAGGGAGCTAAATCTCCATCAGAGTAAAAGAATTTAAGGACATTTGCCTTGCACCACAAAACAGGCTGTCCTTGTCTGCTGGCTGCAGAGTTGGCCAAAGATGCCACCAGTTCCATGGGGCTGTGAAAGAACCCAGCTCCCTGCCAGGACCATGCAGAGCCTGCAGTTTGCGGAAGCACTCCTGCACTGACTGATTAAAATTTAATCTGTCTCTGACTACAACAGCAAGCTACAGATCCAGTCTGCCACCAGCCCTGACAGAAAGTGATAACTGGAACAAGGCATAGCAGTGGTGCCTTCCTCATTCCCCATCAAAGCAATGGAGAATCAGGGAGGTTCAACAACATATTGTCTTAAGATAGTCACTCTGAGCAGAAATGCCATCTTTTTAAGCAGTCAAAAGTTGGCTAACCTAACTGCTAATTTCCATCCCCTCTCCTTCTGGACCTGAATGCTCAGCTTTTACAAAATCAATTCCAAATAATTTTACTTGAACTGATACAATTCCTGTAATTTAGAGAAATGTGATCTCAGATGGAATTTAACTCACTGAAAGGTGTCTATTATATTTAGCTGTTTGTTCTTTCATTGCTGTTTATTTGGAGAAAAGGAGCAGACAAAGCTATTTCCAAATAGGAAACTTAAAACTGTTCCAAACAATTTCACTTACTTAATCTACTTTAGTTCAAATGGTGGCCTGAGAAAATAGAAAATAACACAGGAAAATTGTCCCACAAAAAAATTAAAAAGTCTCTGTCTTGAGAGATTTCTATAACCCTCAACTACACAATGGGAATCATGCAAATGATGAAAGATTCTGGTAACACTTAAAAACCACCTCACAAAACAAGTGATGACATGACATACAGACTTGCTTGACACATTGAAATAAACATCCTTGTACAATAGCTGCTCTAAGCTAAATGTGTTGCAAATTGTTCAAAATTGCTGAGAAGGATAAGCTAATTAGACATTTAGGAATCCACCCCCTTCTTTATTTTTCCAGTTAATCAACCAAGCAATGTTAAGGGTCAGAATAACTCCCTCATAGATATATACAGTAAAGGCAGGAAAGAGGAGGCTCTTGTTAGGCTCCTGATATAGGATATCAGCAGATGACTTTTTGATAGAAGGAGATGGATTTCCTTTGGTGGAAATAGAGGGAAGTCATATTAGCACTAATAGATCTGTTCATGGAAATCCCCATCATAATTAGTGATTATCATTTATCATCATCACAATTTCACCAAGAGATCCTAATCACTCCCTCCCTCAATTACTCAGAGAAAAAGAGAGGTATATTAAAGTGTTGAATGCATGGTGCTGCTTCATGCCTGGTAAAAGACACAGGATGCTTATGGCAGATTTGGACCATTCATTTTACTTTCCTTAGGCTTAGCATAAAAAAAGAAATATTGTTCCCTTTTTGCATTTTAAATCACAACATTGTAAAGGCACAGTTTTTGACAGAAACTGTAAAGAGACTCTTGTAGGTGCAGAAATACTGAGGGAAAAAAATGGTCCATGTATTCTCTGTATTTGTCTTTTTCTTCTCTTCACTAGCATCTCCCAAATTCCAAAATCTTTTCAGACACTGGATATGTTTCTTATTATATATTTATTGTGAGAGATTAAATGTTCTCTCCTGAGCCTAGATTGGCTATAGCCAGTTGGTGAAAGATGTAGAGTATGTGCAGATGTGTGTTCTACATCTTACAGGCCTGGAACACTGCATCCAGTTCTGGGCTCCTCAGTTCAAGACAGACAGGGAACTACTGGAGGCAGTCTAGCAGAGGGCTATAAAGAGGCTGAGGGAACAGAACTTCTCACTTACTAAGACCTGGGGCTGTTTAGCTTGAAGAGAAGACTAGGAGGGAATCTTAACAAAGTTTATAACTATCTGAAGGGTGGGTGGTGAGTGGATGAGGCCAGTCTCTTCTCAGTAGTGCCCAGTGACAAGAGCCAGAGGTTACAAACTGGAACACAGGAAGTTCCACCTAAACATCAGGAAAAACTTCTTTACTGTGAGTGTGTCTGGATGAATTCACGTGCTGCTTACGCTAGGTGAACCTGCTTTGACAAAGGATTTGGACTAGATGATCTCCAGAGGTCCCTTCCAACCCCTAGCATTCTGTGGTTCTATGTGATTCTGTAATTTGCCACCTCTGCCATTTATTGCAAGTATTTTCTACAAAATTACTTCCGTCCTTTACAGGAATATGTATGCAGATTTTCTGTTAGTTAGTATAAATTAGGAAAGCAAACCAACATCCTTTATTATGAAAAGTAATAAACAACTATGTAATTCAGAGATCATTGCATGACTGTTTTTGCAGTACAATGTGCACTTGCTTAAATCTTCTGTGATTAGCAGAACAAAAGACTAAATGTCCTTCAAAGCTGAAACAGGAACATAGTTTGTATGTATGGTGTCACCACCTCTTTTTATTCTATAGAAGAAAATTATGTAAACATTATTTGGATGCAATAACATTTAGTGCCCCTGTGTTTGTTCTAATGAATTCATTATTTTCTTTGCAGTGATCTTGTATTAGAACGCATAGTCTGTGTTTTCATTTAATCTTCTGCAGGTCTTTTTTGTTTGGCTCATTTATCTTTCCTTATCCCTTGAAACCATCTACAGTAATTCAGTTCACTACAGCTAGACCTTCTGAAAGAGCCAGAAATAATCAGCTGCAGGCACTGCTGATTCCAAAGTCAGCTAACAAGTACCTCATGATTCTGATCATTTTATGTTTTATAGGTTAATGGAGACTTTTCTTTCTCCTTTGTCCTGTCAAAGAATTCCTCCTTCCTCTTCCCTTTCTACTGAAACACAGTTTCAGCAGTAGTACAAAACCAAATAATACACAGATAGAATGAAATAAAATTCTCAGCTCATTTGATGTTCCTGATAGTAGTTAATGTCTCTCAAAACATTACATTAATAAGTACAATAGTGTCATAGAATATTTCAATATGGAAAAAAATGTTACTTAAAACCTTTAAAATGTAAGACAAACTCATATAAATAAAATATCCATCCTCTGATTAAACAAACAAATGTTTTTTAAATGTTACATTGTGATTAATAGTTAAGTTAGACTACTTATGGTATGTGATTTGAGTAATTTATTTTTTTCCTAACAAAGCATTAATGAAAACTTCCCAAGCAACAGCTACCAGATTTCCCAACCTTGGTAGTCAGAGTCCAATGCCATCTCATAGTACATTACAGGACTGTTCCGGAGTAGCATTTTTGATAGGGAAGCCCTTTGCCTAGTCCTAAGTCCTAGAGACATCCCTTAGAGTTTTTCTTATCTAGATGTAGGGATGGTGCTTTGTTCATAACACCTGGCTGGTACTTCTGTTGTACAGGGAACCTAACTCATGAGTAAACATTCATTTTTGCTGTGAACTAGAATGAAGACAATGATGCATCTCATCAGGTTCCTCAGGTGGTCTCAAACCTTATGTTCTCTAACAGTGGGAGGGACTTTGCTCACCTAGTCCCTGTCTTGCAGTCCATCCACTTGAGAGGCATGGGAAGAGAGTTTTCCAGTGAAGACTGAGGCAAAAACATTGTTGAGTACCTCAGCATTTTCGTTGTCTGTTACCCAATTGCCTGTCTTGCTCATCATGGAAGGTACACTTTCTTTGACCTTCCTTTTCTGGTTGACGAACCTGTAGAAGTCCTTCTTGTTATTCTTTGCATCCCTTGCCAAGTTCAGTTCCACCTATGCCTTGGCCTTCCTGACCCCATCCCTACACAACTGGGCAGGATTCCCATATTCTTCCCAGGTTATCTGTCCCTGCTTCCACTGTCTGTGCAGTTCCTTCTTGACCTTTAGTTTGACCAGCAGGTCTCGACTCAGTCATGGCCATTTCTTGCCTTCCATGACTGATTTCTTACACCTGAGGATCAAGAGCTCTTGCACTCTGTGGAAACTGTCCTTAAAGACCTGCCAGCTCTGTTCTTCACCCATGTCCCTAAGGGCAGTTTCCCAAGGGGTCCTGTTGACTAACTCCTTTAACAGCTGAAAGTTTGCTTTCATAACATTTAGGGTCCTGACTTTACTCTTTGCCTGACCTATATCCCTTAGGACTGTGAACTACAGTGAATGATTACTGTGGCCCAGGCTGCCTTCAGTCTTAATGTCACTGATTAGCTCACTTGCTTTGATGACCATCAGGTCCAGTATCACAACCCCTCTTGTAGGGCTTTCTATTATCTGGCTTAAGAAGTTATCGTCAGTGCATTCCAGGAGTTTCCTCCACCTCAGTGTGCTACTTTTTCCGAAAGATGTTGGGGAGGTTGATGTCC
>JANHGN010026449.1:0-28406 GCA_024605025.1 Megaceryle maxima
AGAACCGATGCAGCCGGTGCCCCATGGAGCCTGGCCCTGCTCGGAAGAACCGAAAATAAAGTGTTGGGAAGGACGAGCCGCGAAGTGCCTGAGGGAGTCCCTCGATGCAGCAGACGGACTTCCCAAGCTCCCCCAAAGTGGCCTGTTTGGAAGGGGGGCACGGTGAACTTCTCCAAGACCAGCAAGGAACAAGGCAGGATTGGTCACCCCCTCAGGACACAGCCCTCCCCGTGGCACTCCTCCCTTTATCCTGCCTCCAGGGCAGGGGAGACAACGCACCCGCCAGTGTAACCCCCACACCGGGGGTCTCGGGAGAGGCAGCAGCCGCCGGGGCTGAGCCACCGCTATTTTTAGCGAAGCCGAATTCCTCCCCCTTCACCCGCCCCTTGCTCCAGCCAAGCGCCGAAGACAGCTGAAGGCAGATCGGCTTACCGAGCCCAGAGGGGTCCCAGCCTTGCTTCTGCCCCAAGGGAAGGGTGGCCAGGCTTCCAGGAGCCAGGACATCACCTGGGTAAACGAGGTAACAAACCACAGCTGGCCCACAGCGTGAGGTAAAGTCCCATTCCCACCTCACACGGGTGTGATTAGGAAAATCAGGGTGTTTAAGAATGAAGAGCCATGATCAAAACTGCTATGTAGAGACCTTTGTGCTTGCGCTTATTAAATCACTTTCCCCTAAGAGATGCACAAAGTACAAAATGAACCCCAAGTCTTCAAGCAGAGCTTCTCCAGACCTCCATGCATCTGTCTTCATCATGAACAACCTTTTCTTTGTTTCTGGAACCAAGTAATTGTCCTGGCAGGGTCAGCTTTGTTTCATGGCTTGGGCTTTTGTTTCATCTTTCAGGCTGCTCAGGGAAGTGGTGGAGTTACCATCCCTGGAAGGATCTAAAAGATGTGCAGATGGGGCTTTAGGGACATGGTTTAGCAGTGGACTTGGCAATGCTGGGTTCACAGTGGGACTTGATGTTCTTAAAGGTCTTTTCCAACCTAAGTCATTCTATGATTCAGGAAACTCTCTGCTGATAGTGGATTTAGAGTGCTCTAAATATAAGGCTGTTCCACTTGATCCTTTTCTGTGTTTTGTTGTGGGTTTTGTTTTCTGGTTTTTGTTTGGTTTGGTTTTTAACTTAACCCTTCAGGGACCTGCCAGGCGGATCAAAAAGTTGGGCTTTCTCTTGGCTGTTTCTCTCCAGTTGAACCTGAACCTCTGAAACCAGAAGGTCAGAAATGGAGAGTGGGGAGGGAGGGATTCTGTGGCTCAGCTGAGCCAATGACCCCCAGCCAGGAGATTTCAGCTGTCAACATTTTACAACTTAAGGCCTGATTTTCAAAGGTGCTTGCAATGACTTTGATGAGAGTTACAGACAATTCACACTTCTGGTCTTTTCAACACCAGAGGCCACTGATAAATGTCGTGCTTGCCTTACATTAGCCATTCTCACCTTTGCCAGGAGAACTGTTAAATTTTACAGGAGCAGTTACTACGTTGACCAAATGAGGCCTATACACTCAAACTAAACATGGCAGGAAGGAGGCAGCAGCTCAGCAGGGTGCAGATGACCTGTACCTACTGGTGGGTAGAGAGCTTACCCTGCTGTTCTGAAATTAGTTTGGTTTTCCTCTTACTAGTTTGCAAGGCTTAGAAGTGTCAGTTAAAAAGGTAATGAAATGTGGTGTTAGGCATGCAAAACATGAAGGGATTTGCACTATGGCTTATTGCAGTCTGGGTGCAGTTTGCACAGCCTTTACTTTTAAAGCTATCTTGATGACTCAAGCATTCTACCCAGGAGAGGGTATTTGGGGTTGGGACACTGATGCATCTTTTTAGATTCCCTCTTCAGTTCCTTGTTTTGATGTGAACATCTCTGGATTTGTGATAAATCATGTATGGTTTGGCTTTGCAACAAAATTTTGCTAAGTAACAAATATATTAAAACGAACCCAAGCTTTACAGAATCACAGAATATTAGGGATTGGGAAGGGACCTCGAGAGATCATCTAGTCCAATCCTCCTGCCAGAGCAGGATCACCTAGATCAGGTCCCACAAGAATGCATCCAGGTGAGTTTTGAATGCCTCCAGAGAAGGACACTCCACAACCTCTCTGGGCAGCCTGTTCCAGTGTTCTGTTCTTTATTATCTCTGTAGGTAACTTTCCCAGCTATAGGAGGGAAAAGTGTCACTTCACTGCTTTACAGCTATAATACTGGAAGCTGAGAAGCAGACGGGTGCTGTGGTGATGGAACTGATAGACAACAAGCTACGCACCACAGCCAGGCTTATGCAGTAATGTACCTATATGTGGCTGTGATGCGGAGTTTGGATCTCTCACTGGCAGCATTCTCTGAGTTTCTGAATTAGAAATAATTTCTGCAACTCCAGATAAATCAGATACCCAGAGGAAGAAAATTTAGTGATGTTTAATACAAAGAAATGTGATGTGTCCTGTGCAAATGCTGTTTTGGTGTTTTCTATCCACCTGAGCGGCTAGGGGGGGTTAAATTCAAGAATCTCTTTGGTGGGTGGAGAACGAGTTCAAGTCAAATATAATAAATAGCTTTAATTACACAACCTTTCATACTCCTCCCAAGATTGTGATGGGGTCATCTAAACAGAGTGGCAACAAGCCAGCAAGGCAGCACAAACAGTTGAAGCATCATCTCTACCCTTTTATGGTTCCTGAACTCGCCTGCCCAGAGGGACAAACCCAATTGCCCCAAGCACAGCAAGGTCTCACAAGCTGTAAGTGTGAAGTGAAACATGAGGCTTTTGCAGCAGAGAGACACACGCAGCAGATCATATTTGGGCTCCCTGCATACTTGCAGCTCAGGGTTGCTCTCTGGAAACAGGCTCAGCAGAGCTGACGTGCTGCATGGAGCTGTGTCTCTGCAGAGGGTATTTCCCCCAGCAACATCTCCCAGAAGGTTCTGACTTGGCACAGGCTTGAATAAGTCGAGTATCGTTTACAGTCTGAAATTGTAAATGCTAAGTGCCTTTATACAACACAACTATTGCTGCTTAATGTCCAATAGCTGTATGGTTTGTCCATAAAACACATACTCAAGTCATGAACATGCCTCTCCTACCTGCATAAAATATCTGGAGAGACATATAACCCCCGAGGAATTCTGGAACTCACATAGCTACAGTAGTGGCATTGCTCCTCAGTGTACTTTTTCCTTGGTTCTTTGGCTTGCTCTCAAGTTGAAGTTTTCTCTTTTCTGCAGGCAGTGGTTTGTAAAAGGTCCAGATTCCCCTCGTTTGTATAGAAGGAATTTTACATCATGCCTTTAAAGCAGTCCAGCAAGTTTAAATCACCTTTGTCATGATGGTTCCTGGTATGTTCCCAGTTAAACCTGGAGTAAAAATCTTCCTGCATTCAGGTGGAACAGGATTAGGCCTTAAATTTAAGATTCCAGACATGATAAAATCCCACTAATGTAAGTATTTAGTCCTCATTTCAAATTATACTTTTATATTCATACTGGCATCTAGAGGTATCTCTTGCATTATGATAAAATATGTAAATTATTAAGTGGCCATGTCTAAAGTTTTGTTGCCACTCTTTTGTAATGATGCCTATAAAATCGGCCCAAATAAATCCTTCTCACATCTTATTGCCTGGCCTGCCACTGTTTTAACCAGGCTGTTACAATTAATTTCTTTACTACCACTTCTGTGCTGTAACAAAACCCACTAAGTTTTACAGATGAGATTCATACTAAATACAGGACCAAGCACAGCCTATTCTCTAGCAGGCACATCCTTGTTCTAATGGGTGTTTAATTTGGTCCCCACCTTATTTTTACCATTCCTATTCCTACGCAGTCTTAAGCACTACACAGAGGATTTTTTTTTGGCAGACAGCTTGCTGTGCAGAATCTTCCTTTTTTTTTTGATTGCCAAAAACCAACCGCTATACGCAAATAGAGTTCCAGCTAATGGATAGTATGGAGATTGCAGTTTAATTTCTCTAAATAATTCAGTCTGATAAACAGAGAAACCCTAAGCATATGCTAGTGGTAAGGGATAATGATCATACTCACATGGTGAATCTCTCACCTATTTACTGTGAATCATATCAATTAAAATTAATGGACATCAAGCATTCTGTGCTGTGACCCTGGCACTTGGGATTGCTTCTCTGGGCTGGGGAATGCTCTCAGCACCTGGGAAGTGGAGCATCTCACATTGCTATGCAATGATCCCTCTGGCTGATCAAGCTTTGTGAACTGTAAAGCAAATCCTAATCAAGGCTGCTGGATCGAGCATCACGCTGATGTGAAGCCTTTAGCACTGGAGATCAAAGTCTTCCAGATTATTGAAAGTCTAAAATACACCAGTCTTGAAGGTTTTCTCTCTCTGCATTTCAGTACATTTGCAAGAGTTTAAAAAGGCATGCATTTCTGTAACAGAGTATGTTTTGGTCTCTAAGTAAAAATAAATAATTAAATAAATTCTTACAGCTTTAGACAAGCCTACAAAGTCACGATTTCATGTACAAAGACTATATCTCACATGCAATCTCAGAGCTTCACTCCCAGCTAACAAATCTTTTAAAGGCTCACAGCAGACCTTGGTTTTAAGTCCTGGATTTATTGAAACTAAGACATCCTGAAATATACCATGAAGTCCTGAAATAAGTGAATTTTGGCAAAATGTGTTTGGGGCATGCTAGTGGTGACACAAATACTGCTTGGCAAATGCAATATATTTATGGGACTCACCGACAGTAATTAACACAGTCTATGAATTACCACTTGAAATCTTCACTTGGCAGAAATGTTTACACAGAAAGTTGGAGTAGACCTACAAAATAA
The DNA here is from genome assembly GCA_024605025.1 of Megaceryle maxima. Taxonomy (NCBI): domain Eukaryota; kingdom Metazoa; phylum Chordata; class Aves; order Coraciiformes; family Cerylidae; genus Megaceryle; species Megaceryle maxima. The sequence continues at coordinate 4,823 of JANHGN010026449.1, forward strand.
GTTTTCTGTCTCAAAATTGTACCTAGTTTATCTCTGGTAGATTATTCTTTGGCAGCCTGCTGTTTTTGTTTTGTTTTGTTTTTCTTTTTTGTGATTACTCCTCTCAAGTTTGGTGAAATGCAACTGTCTAAGAAACCGGATCTCCTTCGCACCAGGATGTCCTCTCTGACACCAGAGACTCTATACATCCAATAACCATTTATCGTCACCACACTAGAACTAACACTGGCAACCCAAAGCACATGGGTTTGCAGGTATATGAGGTGGCAATGTCACAATGGCAGAATGCCATAAAAGGCCCCTGAGTGCTTTCTAGCACTTTTATGTAAAGCCAGCACTGGCAGCAGAACCTGAAGAGTGCTGTAAGGCAGTGTGGTTTAAGGCATATCTAGAAGCATTACCTGTGCCTCAGGAAGCAGAGAAACAAACTCAGCTTTGTGACCCTGAACCGATTCCTTATTTCTAGTTTGTGCTTTTACAGATAAGCTAAAAGATGTAGGTTTTGTGTGAAGTCTTTTCATATTACTGCTGCCAGACAGAAGCCAGAGAGAACAGCTGTAAACCAAAGATGCCAGGCGAGCCATTAGAGCAGCAGCTGCACTCTTTACCTCCACCTCATACAGCCCTTCTTAAATTTGCACGAATGCATACAGACACACAAAGCACACGAAGTTAGAACCTTGCAGAAATGACAGGCTGCTTGTTTCCTCTCCAGGGGAGGCAACGGGGAACATACTCAATTTAAAGAAAATTGTTACTCTATAGCTTTTGTTAGACACCTGCAGAGTGAACTTTTGTGGGTGGAGCGGAAAAAAAAGGGGTAAGCATTTGGTATACCAACTGAAACCAGGTGCCTGGATGTTAAAACAGATTTTTGCCCAAGGCCCCTTAGAATCATAGAATCATAGAATGTCAGGGGTTGGAAGGGACCTAGAAAGATCATCTAGTCTAACCCCCCCTGCCAGAGTAGGATCACCTAGATCAAGTCACACAGGAATGTGTCCAGGCGGGTTTTGAACACCTCCAGAGAAGGAGACTCCACAACCCCCCTGGGCAGCCTGTTCCAGGCTCTGTCACCCTCACCATGAAAAAGTTTTTCCTTATGTTTGCCCTAAACCTCTTGTGTTCCAACTTACTCCCATTGCCTCATGTCCCTTCTCCAAGGCTGGTGAAAGGTTTGTTATAGAGACCATAAAGATGAAAAACCTGGGAGTGGTTCATCTTCTATTCATAGCACAAATCAAAGGGAAAAGTTGCTTCTACACCCCTTGTGAACATAAGAGGAAGCACAAATCAAATGGTGGCTATCACTCACTACCTTTTAGTGTAAAGTTAGAGGAAAATGCACTCCTTCGTGGAGCCCATCATCCTGCACATTACAGCTTTCCCTTTACAACTCCTTCTGCTACTTGGGCAAGTCTTAAAACTTGAAAGGTTTCAAAGTCGAGCTGTAACAGGAGCTTTGATCTTCAACTCCTCCAAGCTGCAGACTGGTGGCAGCTGATCTCACTCCAGCCTTTGTGGAGCTGAGAGAAAACAGCATTTGAAGAAGAGGCTGGGGAGGCAAAATGTACATGATACAAAATCTGTGCCTGAAACCAAGAGGTAAGCTCAGATGGACATGAAGTCTCAGTGCCATGGGAAACCTTACATGAGAAATCTTGGGCCACCTCAATAATAAGCAGGCAAGGACTGTGATGAGCATTATGTGATTGATCTGAGCCTTCCCTGGAGTTACACCAGAGTTTCAGACGCAGAAAGGTAATAGAGCAACAGCAGGAAGACCAGACAGCAATATATGAAAGGAAACTTGCCAGATAGACCTCTAACATTACTGCAGGCTTGCATATGCAGTATCCTAGGATAAAATTTTTTCATACCTGACTTTTTCCTTAATCATGGTAAAAGTTAATCAGTGTTTGATTTTCACAAGCCTGAGATACAGAAGGAAGAATGTAATGATTAGTTTTCAGACCTATTTTTGGGCTCAAAGAAATCTAAAAAAGCAGTTATGCCTGAAGTTCAGAGCAGATCTTTAAAGAAAAAAAGGGAAAGACATTAAATTAGTTCAAGAATCTCATCTTAAAAGACAGTTCTAAGTGTTGCAAGAAGCCTACAGTGCATGACGCAAAATATTTTCTGTTAATTTGAACATGTGCTTGTGCACCAATCAGTGCTAAAATTGTATAGCCACAAAATAAGTTGCTTTTCCTTCTTCCTATTACCCATCTACTACTTTCTGTTCCTTTGCTGCATGAATTTGTCTTTCCCTTTAGAGCTCTATGCAGTTTGTCCCAGATGCTTCAGTTCTCTTTAATTTGCAGCAATTTTAAGCTGCATCTGATGGAAATTTTCTAGTATTTCCTTCACTAAGACATGAGATAAGTTCAGTGCTCACCCAGGATCAGAAGATGAAGCTCATGTATATTCCACCAAGCACTTAGGCAGTGTTTCTCCTCTTTCTGCTGGTCATGGCTCTTTGGCCATGCCAGATGGTTCTGAGCCTTCCCCTTCATTTCCAACTGAGCTGAACTTGTAGCTACCTCTTAAATCTCTCACATGTTTTAATCAGATGGTGGTTGGTATTTCTCATGTGTCCACAAGTTTTGATCTGAATAACATGCACAGTGCAATGGGTGAGCACAAGCAAAGAGAAGAGAAAGAATTCTCCCTTTTGATTTTTATAGATTTGCTTGAGTCCTCATGACCCATTAAATTCCCATTGCACAAGGTGGCTGGCTCTGACAGGGGTCTAGAGCTAACTCGATCTTTGAGAAACAGCAAAGCTGTGGCTCTGAAAGTCAGGTATTGCATGACCTGGAAGCTTTTATCACAAAGCAGACTTAGGTAAGTTGGGGGATTTAGATTTGTTCAAGGCAGAGTGTGTAGCTACAGCCTTTCTCCTTCAAACTGGCATCAAGTGCAGCTCCTTGCCTTGCCAACCCAGGAGGATTCTGCCTGCTCATTCTTTGTAGAAAACCACAAACGCTTTAGGAGATGTTCCCTGTTCAAAGAACCGTATTTGGAGGTCATGGCTCTGAATGGGAAAGAATTTTAAACTGGTTTATGTGTATTTAAAATCCCTTCCTAATGCTCCATATGAACTATGTTGACATAATGGAATTTTTTTGACGTTTTGCTCCTGCCCATTTCAAAGGAGTGGCTAAATGGTGCATTCAGATCAGGAACACTGTGTGCAGTAACCAGTATGCACCAACACTTGGCATTTTGGTTGAGGCAGGACTGCACCCGGGCTGGTTGCTGGTGACAGTTGTCAAATGTAGCTACAACTTTATTTCTTGTCATGCCATTCTGCTTTGGCCTCTTCCTGACCCACTGCTAGATACCACCTTGTAGCACCACTAAGAAGTGTTGCTTCCAGGCTCAGCTTCCCTGTTCCCCATTTCTCTCCTCCAAAATTATTTCTAGGTGTATATCCTTCCTACTTTCTGGAGACACTATGGTATCTGCAGATATATTATTTATAGCCAGAAGATTTGGCTTTCTGTGCCTCCAATCTGAATACTCCCTAAGCATCTTTTAATAGCTCTCGCTATTTTGTATCCCTTTTTGTTTTTTTTTCTCTAGGGAATATGCCAGCAGGGATGGGGCTGAAATCCTTCTGGATCAGGAGCAGAGACAAATGCTGCTCTGTTTGTAAACACTCCAAAGCTAAAATTAGCAAGAGTCAGAAGAAGAATCGTTTATAAACTTCAGGCTCTCCGAGCCATCTTGAGGAACGACACAGACACATCTGCTGCCGATTTAAATAGCAACCGACATTACCTTCCCTGCGAGTGCCCCGTGGGGAGCTGTGCCTCCAGCACTCGCCCCACCAGCTGACTTCTCCACATGCCACAGCCCCTCTCCTTGGCCTAACCACACTGCCACAAATGATCAAGCACATTTTCATATAGAGGAACTATCCAGATACTCCTTAACACCTTGCAGAAACTCGAAGAAAAGCCATGCTCAGCAGGAATATCAACCTACAAAAAAGAGGAGGGTTTTAGAGCCTGATTAAACATTGGAAGACCAGGAAGACCCTCACAGCACGAGCAGTTTTTAAGCAGCTTTGGGCTGTGCAGTTTCAAGCTTGAGGGAAAACTAGGCCACATTGGGTACAGCAGACAACATGAACCAGGATGGGTAACCCTTGCATATGTCTCTCCTTTCAGCAGTTGCAGGCACAGGCATAGGCATATACAAATGACCTTGGCTGTGTCTGAAGGAAAACATGACAATAGAGAAGCAGTGGTACACTCAACGACTGTCTTCAATAAAATCTATGCTTCTTAGAACAGGCTGCCAACCAAATGCCAAATGGTCTGAATATATCATGTCAGTGGTTAAACTCAAGTCTTCGCAGACCTTAAAGTAGTAACTTGTGCTTTGCAAAACAAGAATAGCCATGAGTACATACAGCTATGCATAAAAGGAGCAGCAAAACTGTGGCATCTTCTTTTTTTTTGCTGTCTGTTGGCTTCAAAAGACTGAAGGAGATTAAAATATATACAAAAGAAGTAGGTGGTATATTCAAAAAAGAAAGAAATAAACAAAAACTGGTATTACAGGAAACTAAAACAAACGTCTTCAGAAAATGTCAGGGGCCAGAAGTTGGCCATGGAGTTTTACTCAGTGTTGGAGAATATGGTTACTTTTTTTGAAAGTGAAAATTCATGCCCATAAACCTGAGGTTATAGAAGGAATTTACAGAAAGAGCTGACTTCATGTAAGAGAGAAGAACAACTGAACTGAAAAGCTGAAAAGTGTAACTCCTCTCTGCTTTGTATTACTGGCTCGACATGGGAAAAACTAACACCTTTATCTCCACCAAAGAAATGGAGAGAAGAATTCAGTGAGAAGGGATTGCACCCAGTTCCCAGGCTAGAAGATCTTATTGAGCTTATTCTGTACAAGCAATACAATTGGTATCACTGCTGGGATTTTCTTTGAGAAAAAAAAAAAAGTGGAAAATGTTAAAGTAGGTGTTTGTAATGAGCAATCAGGATACTCTAGACACACAGCTTTGTTAAATACAGATGGTTACCACCCCTTGCCCTACAGCCTGCTCAGTGCTTTGCTCTGCAAGTCATCCTGAGTGTAGGGATGCTGCTCTGAGGGAAAGAGCTTTGCAAGGTCCTGTCTATAAGGGTTTGCATAGAAAGCATTGATTCTGATGCTTCTGATTGCTGTCCACCCCTCTTTTCTACCACTTTCTCTGCAGCAGACCCCTGTAATGCCACTCGATGTGGTAACAGAGCCTCTGGCACCATTATCTTCTGTCACTCTCCTCCCGGGACACACCGATCGATCGATCACTGCTTCTCAGGGTGCTGTGGTCACTGGCCATAGCTGCCCTGCACAGCCTCATGCTATCAGATGCTCTCCATTTAAAAAGTGATTTTTTTCCCCAACTCTTTCTTGTCTAATCCTGGACATGAAGGGCTTGTTCCGGTTTCAACTAATTGTAATAATGGGACATTCCCTCCACTGATGTGAATCACAACAGACTGGGATGTGCTCTGCTTCAGCTCCCTCCTGCAGGAAGCACGGTAGGAGACAACATCACCGTGGTGTTAGAGAGGCTGCACGGGCAGGCAGCCAAAGGCAGAAGCTACCTCTCTTGCAAAGCCACCGCCAGCAGCAGAGGTGTCATGGGGCTGAACTACCTCAGGTACAGTCCTAGACAGACACAAAGCCCTGACTCTGCTGACCCTCTCAGTAATGGATACGGGGACACCTGAGTTGGGGACAAAACATGCTGCCATCTCTTGGACAGGCACACATCAGGCAGTGGGACTGAGGCAGGCTGATGCACTCAGTACTGCTCCAGGCTAACACGGCAATATCTCAGCACCCACCAGCCCACCAAGAGCTACAGATCCTATCAGACTTACACACCAAGCCAGAGCTGCTATATTTGGAAAGCAACAGCAACTCCTGAAAATAAGCAATAAGAGTCAAAGTACGTGACTTGAGGCACTTTTGAAAGAGCTGCATCCTTTCCATTTAAAGTGTGGTGCTTGTCAACATTTCCATTTCTCTGCCCTTGGCAGAACACACACACACACTGTGTCATGTCCACAAAATACTTGGCTGCGATTTATATCCCCAAAATCCTTACCATATGCAAAATATTCCATCCATTTAAATAGGAGGATTATAGGAGTAGGAGGAAGCTTAGCACAAACAATAGCTGTGATCAAACCCAGCGTGCACGAGTGATTTGTGGGAAGTGTAAGACATGTCAAAGATGGCAGGTGCTGCTCTTGCTTTCGAGCTATTTATACTCGTGGAGTCACTCTATAAGCACTTCTTACTTTAGTACACTCGTAGGATTCTTTTTCAAAGGGAGAGAGGTGTGGAGTATGACTGCACAGGCCAAGTCTGTCATTTTAAAGATAACCAAATTAAGTATTGCGTAAAAATCCCACTATAATATACAAAGAGGAGTAGCCTGATAAAACTAGCTTCAAAGTAGGGAATCACGACAAAGCAGGAGATATGTAACAGGGAAAAAGAGACACAAAAGGAGTGGAGGGGAAGCAAATAAAACATTTTCATCTTAGAAAGTACTCATCTAAGAGATACAGGTTCTGAAGGGATTTGTCTTTTATTTTTTTAACAAAGGAAACACTGTATCACACAAGAGGTAAATATATTTGGTAAATGGGACTTGACTGCTTACTTCTGAAGTTTGAGAGAGTGATGAACATCACCTCTCACTCAAGACATGCATTTGAGGGGTTTTGGCCCAGAAGAGGTGCCTCCTGGGCTTCAGCAGGTGCAGGGCTGAACTGTGAGCTGGCAGTGCTTCTTGGGCAGCGCGCTGGCCATGGGGCATGGGGCCAGGGCTGTGCCCACAGCCATCCTGCACAGGAAGCTGCTCTCGCACCTTCCCCCAAACCACTGCAGGATCAAGTCACAGGATGAAGGCTTTTGAATTCAGCTGGAAATAAAAGCTGAACAGGACAGGGCATGGAGCATCCAGGGAGATCATCAGAATCAGTCACAGCATTTCTCATCTGGTGAGAGATGTTGTAAACTCCAGGATTAATCCATTCTCCTTGGACTTGGGGAGGAGCTGAGATGTCACCAGGATCTGAACCCTGCATCCGCACTCCAGCATCCACGCTGTGAAAACACAGGGAGCTGCGATTCAGATGCCCTTTCAGAGATAACACCCCCAGCGCTGTCAGGTTCACTTGTGTGTGTGTGGAAATAATTGTTTGAGAAACTGCTATTTCTGACTCACGGTTCCAGTTGTGAGTGTGTGCCCGATGAAAAGGTCAGTTCCTATGTTATTTACATGTCAGCGCCGTTCAGAGACACTAACAAAGGCTTAAGAAAGCAAGTCAAGATGAATGTGACCTATTCTTTGTAGTCCTGATCTTAAGCCTTTTAGCGTGGCAGATCACCATTAAAATGAACAAGAGTTTCTATGCTAAAGGTGGAAAATTCACCCCAAATCTTTCTCCTTGTGTTTTGTTATTACAGCCATGTAGCTTGCAATTGCTCCTCAGACGTAGTTCTGGTAGGCACGACTTACATCATTACCTATTATTTTTCTTGAAGTACCAAGTATTGCTGTCATTGTGCCATAACTAAGGCAATAATAGAAGTCTCAGAAGTGATTTGGGAAAAAAAATCCAACAAACCTGATTAGCAAGCATCTTCTTTAAAGCAAACTACCACAAGTCATTAATCATAAAAGTTTCTAATTTCAGAAATGAGTTAACTGAATTTAATGAGACAAACAGCTTTTAAAAGCTGCCACCACAAGACTGCATGCATTAAACTGGAGAGCATTGCAAAATGACTGATTTCATTACCAATTCCAGGAAGTGCTCCACCAGAAGGAGCTTGAGGAATCTACGAAATATCCAAATTCCTTTCAAAAATTCTATTTATTTATAGTATTTAGTATTCCAGGACATCTGCAGTACATTTGCACATAGAGCTGAGGTCACCACCTTATACAACAGCAAATACTTTCATAATCAGTGAAACAGATTCCACACCATGTCCCAAATGGCTTTGGCTGGTGGGACCTGTCACCCTCACCGAGGAGTGTGATGATGCAGCGACCTCCCTCAGCAAGAAGGCTGTTGGAGGCAGAGGATGCTCCTGATCCCCCATCTCATGCACAATGCTGGTGTATCTCCACCTGTCCTTCCCTCCAGCTTCTCAAACAATCAGTAAGAAGTTGGGAGGGAGAGGAAGGGATCAGGAGAGGGCACAGAGGGGTTGGTAATGTCCATGGCATATCCACCCAGTGCCTGGGCTCCCAAAGTCTCTTCCAGACAAATCTTTCTATGATTAACAAACTCAGGACACCAACATGGAGGCATACATTTAAATCCAATGTAAAAGGGAGAGAAACAGGTAATTTCTGCTGGGGAACTGCTTCCTCTTGAGTGTAACCCTAGAGCAGAGTCCCCTCACTGCTGGTGCAGGAAAACTCCTCGACACTGATAAGTGAAGACACTCAGCAAATCAAATACTAGCATTAAGAATGTGTTACTCTGGGAGACAGTCAAAGAGGAAGCTTGCTGACATTGCCACATTTGGACTAAGCAGAAAGTCGCTCTGAATGGGATGAGAGGTCTTCTGAGTAGTCAGTTACAACATTACTGCAGATGAAACACATGGTCCTGAAACAATCCTTGTTTCAAAACTACACCCCGCTGACCTTCATGCAAACAGATGTTCATAGGCGAGCGACTTACTGTTGTCTTCTCATGACAAAAGCTAAACAGATTGTTGTGTGAGGCACCGACTGGATGCTACTATTAGCAAATGACAACATCATCCTGTCAAGGCAGGAGCGCCAGCAAGCAGAGCACTGCCAAAGCAGTGCTTGCTTACAGCAATACATGCTTTGGAGGCATCCAACTCCCTCATCTACAGCACAGAGAAGATGCTGCCTGAGGTACTTGGACTGCCTCCTCCCGAGAAGCATTTTCAGCCTGGTTCCCCAAAACAATGAGTTTATGCAGGGATGTGCTGCTAGCCTGTCATCAGCTTTAGCAAAATTTCTTGCAGAGCCACAAGCCAGAGTACTGCCTTTATAGGGAAAAGGTGGGGACCACAAGGCCTGAACTAGTTAGGAAGGAGGCTTGGCTTGTCCCTGAGAAGCCTCTTGCTATTGGGCAAGGAGGTAAGGATGTGCCACATACCATCTTACCCGGCAGCGGATTTGTGCCCCTTTGTTTTCCTGCTGGACCGTGGATGAAGCCAGAGGCACAAGAGCACAGCTTCACACAGCCAGCCACGAACCACCTACCTCCTCCTACAGCAGAGATCTCAGGCTCAACCCCACTGTCGGCTCCTCAGAAAAGAGCCCTGTCCCCGGAGGCGAGGGAGGAGGGGGGATGCGGCTGCTCTGAGCAGTCTCCCCGGGGCTGGGGAGCAGCTCTGCAGGCTGCTGTGTGCCTGCAGGTCGCATTGCCACCTAGTGACCAGCACCATAACCCAGCAGCCTGCCAGCCTGGGGCAATAGTTTTGCTCCCATAAGAAGACAAATCGCCCCCAGCATCTGCAGAGACAGGCGCTGGCTCTCTGCTCGCCTGAAGCCAGCGGTCACTCTGCCACCTGCCCTCCTGTCTCCCTGCCACTGTCCAGGCACCACAAAGCCACAGGGTTTTAAATGAAATCCTTGAGCGCTTAATGGACCAATTACTAATCACAGCGGTTACTGTTAAAGCAAAAAGCCAAACACATCAGTAACGTGCACAGGAGGGACAGATGCTTTATTCTGCCACTGAGCTTGCCTCACCGAATGCTGCATTTGCAAAATAGGTTGAAATCACCAATGCAAGTGACTTCACCCTACTAAATTTAAACAAATTTGACTATAAGCAGTTTAAGAATCTTTTTACTATGTTAATCAGTACAGCATATTGTCATATTTGTTTTTCCATTACAAGATAATTAAAGCAAACAGCTGCAGCCAGTAACTTGGGAAAAAAAAAATGGAATTGAATCAGCTAAAAATTCCCTTCATTGAGCAAAAAGTTAGATACACCTGCATTTACTGATGTCTAGTGTGGCAAGATAATGCTACTCGAGAAACAATTCAGCTTCTATTCCTGACATTGAAGCAATGTTATAAGAACAATTTCCACTAAGCATACGTAGAAGAGCTACTTCTTCCTGAAGAGGGGATGAACTGAGAGCTCTTCACTAATGACTTCCAATTCATTTCCTCAACACCTCCGGCAATGAAGTACTGTTGCGTTCACTTCCAGGGGTGAAGCACCAATTCCTCCATCTTTTGAGCTGTGCCCAGTACACAGTTTTGGGGTTTGCCCTTTCCTGACTTAGCTAGAACTTGAAAAAGTCATTATATTATCTGGGTAGCTTTGGTCCCCAGGAAAAGCAGGTTATTTCTAGCAGAAATATTTACTCTACAAACTTGCTGTTTTAACTGTGCTGCTAAGAATTCAGGAAGGTCACCAAGGACATCAAGCCAGCACCAACCAGCAAGAAATTAAGGTAGGAAATTGCCAAAAATTTGGATGGACAAATACAAGAAAGCATTGTGTAAACCAGTCTTTTTTTTTTCCTGCAGCCATTCAGGAAGCAACATAAAACATCACTGTACCAAGAAAGTGTTTAATAGCTTTTCTACAGCTCTTTGTTACCTAACAGTGCTGAAGTAGCTTCCTGTGGTCAATCATGTTCTTAGCTGTGTGAAGGCTGGTTCCCACTTAAACTGGCAATGCGTTTCCCCCAGAAAGAGCCAAAACTCATTTCATGAAGCCTGTGAAGCATCATGCAGCACAGCCCCAAGAACTGAGAGCCCTGCCTTGCGGTGCCAGTTACCCATAGAGGAGAGGCTGGTGCCTATTCCTTTTCCCCCAAATGATCTTTATTTCCAGAAGCTCTTGTTACATTTCTACTTGGTTGTATGGTTGTGAAAAATCATGTAAATTCTCCTGCTTCACTAGATGTAGTGAACCCAGCTTGCTACAGTATGTGGCCTTTGCTTAGACTCAAATGCATTCATAATTAATGTTCAATGCTTTAAATGCATACTTTTTAGACTCCACTTTCCATACCTGACCATACAGCCTTATTTTATATGGTATGGCTATTTAGCTTGGGCTCACCTTAAGCAGGAACAGAGGAAAAGGCTTCCCAATTTTATAGAAAAAGAAGGTATGTTTTTATACCACATGAAGTGTGCCCTAGAAAATTACTTTACAGTATTCACAATTGCAGGGCACTAATATCACTGCTTATTAGCTGAATATAACCTGGTGACGACACTTTCAGAATGTTACTTACAGCTAATTGCAAGGTCTTTGTTGCTACCAGATGGCACAGCTCAGCCCTTGACACCAGCTGGGGAGTGGGCGGGTGACCAGGCAGCTGAGCATATCCATCCATCCATCCATCCATCCATCCACATTTTAACATGGCCTAACGAAAGGAGTTGATGTTTGTTCTTTGAAGGATCGCTGTACTTAGTGGTACATAAACTCTGAATCCTCACAAACCTAACAACAAGCACTGAGGTTGTTTACAAGCAGTGTGCTGTACTTCAGAAATGAAGCCTTTACCTCGTGCAATTAGTATTTCATGACTTATTGCCACATGCTGCCATATCCCAAAGGGCAGCAGCCTCACAGCGCAGAGAAACTGCTTCTTCCACCACAGCTTGGGTGGAGGGAAATACCTGGGATGAAGCCCTCCTGCCCACTAAGCCTCCATGGCCATGCCAGATTAGTGAATGTAATTCTCCATATTCCATTGCTTGGTTCAATCAATATTCTGCTGGCTGCTCAACTTCCATGGGCACGTTTCTGGGCCAGGTCACCCCTGCGTTGTGATTTCTGGAAAGAGGTACAACTACATTTGAAATGTAAATGGCCGTTTCTCTGCTTAGGGCTGCAAGATCCAGGCTTGCTCTCTGTCTAGTAGAGGCCATAAATGCCCTCGCCAAGCTGGGATTCATTTTAATTACACAATGGCCTCTGATGCTGAACATCGGCTTCTGGAGAGCTGTTATCGTTGTATCTCATTTGTCATGCAGGATCAAACCCCCACAGTATTTGCACAGCTGTTCCTATTGCTCACATACCTGCGCGTGAAGCAGCCTCGCTGGTTCATCTCCACCAACTACAATTACAGGTCCAGTTCTCCCGATTCAGGGTAGGGGAGGGCAGCATTCCAGTGGTTAACTCTACTATTACTTTCAAAGCCTTTCACTCAGACTAGATGTCTTCAGTCTAGGCTGCAGCTCTACTATGTGCTGTTTGTATAAACACAAGGAAAACAAGGTTCCATACAAAAATGTTGGGATTTTACAGATTCCCTGTTTGGCTCTTTTCTCCCTTCTGTCTTCTTTCTCCTACACCATCAACTAGATGCTAGATAAAGCATTGCTGGACCTGTGCTAGGTCTGAATCATATTAGGCTTTCAATTTAAAAAAAAGTCATGTCACCTAATGCCATGCAAGAAAATGCTCTAGGAGCACAATGCCAGTGCTCATATGACACTGAACAGATCGGAAGAGCACTGTGTTCCCAGACGTCACAAGCTCTCAGGCCTGGGGTCTGGTCCATCTCAACATCCTTCCCACGTTCTATTAACGATGCCTTTGTCACTGTAGATTAAATAGCAACGGATCAACTCTCATAAAAGCCTCTTGTTCTATTCCCTTTGCCCCTTCCCGTCTTTCACCAGTAGTACATTAGCCAGTTGCAAATGCCGACTCGTGTTTGCTGGGCAGCAGAGCCAGGGCTCTGAGGATGCTGTCTGGAGACAGGGAGAGGCTCATGTCTGTGGAGCACAGAAGTCCCTGGGCAATGTTTGGCAGCTGCGTGGTGCTGAGTGCTCTTTGTTAGCTGCTTTTCAAGGGTTGCATTTTATGAAATATTAATTATGCTTCTCCAAGTTCCCAAACGTCCTTTCAACCACAAATCAAGCTGAAGATATAAGATCTGTTGCAGAATGACACAGCAAAGCTGTCATTCAATAAGAAAAAAGGAACAAAGGTCTTATTCTGTCCTGTGCATGGCTGTGTTTCCTTTGATTAGCCCCATTTTGTTGGCAAGTGTTTGTGATGGGGACCACATCCTCCCAGCACAGTCTGTGTTCATGCTGGGTCTGTGCACCACCAAGAGTGTGAATGCCTCTCTGGCTTGAGATGCTCCTACCATTACACTCACTGATCCTTGTTGTCAGCAGGAAAAACCCAATTACACCCATGAGGGGAAGAACATCCCCACAGAGAGGAAAAGGTGGTGAGGTGGGTGCTCCTGCGCTAGCTGTGGGAGAGGGGGAAGGAGTCACCTGTGCTCTCTCCTCCATCTAACAGGCTGGAGCTCAGCAGCCACAATTAGCACTAGATGGGGGTTGTTAAGGGGCTGACTACCTGTCATGCACGCTGGACCTGACTTTCAGGTACCCTAATCGCAGAGATGAAAGGGTTTTTTGGCCCATCTGTGTCCTGAGGGAGTATTGCATCCATTAGCAATTATGATAATGGATCTATTTCCAGAGAATTAATTGCTCCTTTGCCCAAGTCCTAGACAAGTTTGCTGTAAAAATTAATTACTTGGCATATACAATACGCTTAACAGTCAAGTAATAAGCTAATTTTCAGAGAATCCACCAAGGGCCCTCGGTCTCCCAGCTTCTCAGAGGAGTTTCCAAATATACAGTGAAAAGACAGTTGTCTTCTTGCAATTCCTTTCCCATGGTATTTGACAGCCCCCAAACACCTGACCTGGCACTTTGCATCTCAGGACCGAGCAAACAGCCCCAGAAAGCACAAGGGTATTAAAAGAAACCACACCTGCAAAATGGCCCAACCAAGCAATGGCCTCCTCCCCAAATGCCTGATGCTTTCCCGAGTGGCAGCATGCACTGTGTCTGAAAATGGATGAGGATAATGCCAAGAAGCAGTGGAGAATCTGAATGGACAAACCACCCTGCCCTCCTTTCTCAGGTCACATCTTCTTCCTGGGAGAGCTTCACCATTTACACCAGTGGGATGTACCAGCAGGGAAGAAAAAGAGAGTGCTTTGTTGTCAGATCACCCAGCACTAAAAACCTTCAGCTTTAGGTCCCTTTCCAGTTCAGGGATTTGATGTTGCATCTCCCCACATCCCTGGTGATTACCCCACATCAGAGGTGGCTGATCCAAGACGACAGGAATGGATGTCTCTGTGCTTTGCTGTCTTAGACAACTCGAGTTCCTATCGCTGTCTCTTCTGCAGGAATCTCTGCTTTCTGCCTAGCTAGCTGGCTTTGTGAAACCTAGAGGAAGCCAGGATTTTGCAACCTCTGCTCTTTTCTCCAGTTCTGTTGGAGCTGACCGAAGATTTCAACAGAGAAGGACAGCAGGATCACAAGAAGACATTTTTCCTTAGGAAAGCAAGCTGAAAATTTGCATAATGTGTTTGCAGGCAACCTAATTACCTCTCCTGAACAGGCTACCACCCATCAGGTAGCCCACAATAATTTATACCATGTGCTCCTCTTGCCTTCCCCAAAAAGCAGAGGGAAACAATTTTGCTCATATTAGCACAAAGAATTTGCTTTTGGCCAAGATCTGATTCCTTTTGCCAAATGCCCACAATAAACAAAGCTAAAGGCATCCTGTGCATGCATGAACACATGGGAAGTAATCCACTTAGGTTCATAAAATGATCACCCTCACACTTTAGAAGAATGGGGATGCTTGACCATTTTTCTCGGAGTTTATTGTAGCTATTTGCAATCCCTGTTTCTTTCAGTAGCTTAAATATTAGTTGGGTTTTTTTTACAGCTCTCATGAACTTACATAGCACTTTGCACACAAAAAAAATTACAAACAGATGCAAAGGGTTTGTACTTAAACAACAGATGACCCAATATGTAGATGTAAATGAAAGGAGACAAGCTTGCAGAGAGGGCGGAGAGGTTGGGTGCTAAAGCAAGAGAGCATGGTTAGCAAGGACAGCAGCCTCCTGGGGCAGCTGGCCTCAGCAGACCTTCTCAGGACTAGTACAGGGCTTTGGATGTTTTGGGTTTTTTTCCCAATACTATTAATGAGAACTAAGCATCCAGATACCAACATCAGAAATCTCAGTCTAGTTATTACACCAATACAGAGGCTGCTTTCAAAAGTCCTGCCCAAAATATGGAAATTCCTCCAGCTCAGAAAGAATTCTACAGTCAGTTCCCAATGGGAATACAATTAAGCTAAAGTTGAATATGTTTGGGGGAACAAAACCTCACAACCATAAAAAACCCACCAAACCAGAAAAACTGCACCCACTTGATAGCAGAGACCACGATTTTCAACATAAAACTCCTTCTTGCTAGTGTGTGTCATGACTCCTTTGCTTGATATAGGTTTTTTTAGCAGTAAGACCATCCTCAACAAATCAGCAACCAATCTAAGTGTTAATATAACTTTCCTTCAGGAAATTAATTTGCTTTAAAAGTATAAAACAGTCCGGGTCCAGTTATTTTCTTAACCTTCTCTGTGCCCTTGAGCATACTCAGTTCATACAAGGAAACAGCATTTTAATTTCTCATGGACATATGTTATACAACCTCACAGAAGAATGCTGGAAATGATCATCTATGAAGAGCATGGGGCTTCCATCTGGCACCGTTTTGATTTGAGACTGACAAAAATACCTAGCAGAACTGCACAGATAATGCTGAGATCGCTAATGGCCCAAATGGTATCTTCTAGGAGGGAAGATGGGGGGGCAGAAAGGGGATAAAGATAATAAAAAACAACCCATCTGCAAAGAGACATTTCAAGTAGAGAAAGGGAGATTTGTGGTGTTTTTCTGTGGCTATAAATGTACTGATTCCTGCTGCGGGGAGCCACACAAATCTTTTCTTCACGTTTTATTCACGGGAGGTGGGGAAATCATAACTGCCAAAGGAAGACAGGGCAGGATTAAAACCAAGAAATATGTTGGTTTGGTCCCAGAAAAATCAGCAACAAAGAACCTCCTGAGAAACCTTCAGTTCTGCCTCAGCTTGTGCTAAATGCAAACTGAAATTTGCATCCATTTGATACCAAACCATAAAGGGCATCAGTTTAATGGAAAATAATAATAATTTTTCAAAAAGGTAGGAAGATATCACATGGGAAGTTACCACATGGTCCTTGTACCCAGAGATAACAGCTTTGAACTGGATCTTGAGTCTGGAACAACTGAAAGCAAACAAATATGGGTAGGTACATTTTACACCTGCCAGGTGGAGGTTTCACACCTCTGTGACGCAAGACAAAGATGGTATTTTGGAAGTTTCCACAGTGCTCCGCCTCTCACTCCCCTCCAGCCAGCTGTACTTTTCTATGCTGGGAAATTGATGTAATGGGCTACATTTCTCACATAACAGAGAAAAAAAAAATGGCAAGGAATAACTTCTCACAGTGAAAGCCATTTACAGACTTCCAAACATCAGCCAGACTGGCAAGACCTTTCACTGTAACCCAGGATATTTATTTCTGGGGAAACTCTCAGGTTTATTTCATAGTGGGGCTTTAAAGGGAAGAATTATCTGCTTTCCTGGGTCTCCAGAAAGCTTGTTATGGCTTATTACATCCATTCTGCATCTGACCCGAGTGATGAGAAGTTTTTGTATCATTTAAAGGAGTTTCATTAAGTTGAGACAGCAGATAGGATTTGGAGCTACTGCACAAGTTATGATGAAGAGTGAAGTATGAGAGAAGGCTCTATCTCCAGACAGAAAACACAAGGCAAAGCAAGTCTATAGCATGATCTGGTGATGGGAAGGACTGTACCTCTCCTCTGCTGGTAAGATGAGGAGTGTGCCATCCTCTCATCCCTCTGACATGTCTGTCAGGCAGCCTCCACCACACAGTGCAGGGAAAGGAAGATGATCTTCACTTTCTCTTGCTCTTTGCTGCTGAAATGCTGTATAGTCCCAGGAACAGGGACCTCTAATTCAGAGGTGGCTCTCACACACTGATGCAATCATCCTTCTCTCCTCCTTTTGCCATAGTTGTGCATCTTGACAGCAGCATCTCTCCTGCTCACCTCCTAGAAGCATTTTTCCTCTCCCCTTGTTTGCACACCACATGTGCCCCGTTTCCTATGCAGGGGCTCAGCAGCAGGCACCTCAGTGCCCTCCCACCAGCTGCACTGAAGCTGAAAATACAGCAGGTCAGCACTAAGCCAGGGGAGATGCTGCCCTGTCCCATCCTGACCTGGACAAGGAACATCAGCTGGCAGTTGCCACTCTCCTACAGGGCAGTGGGGCTGGACCACGCTCACCAGCAGCTGGCTCTGTCCCTGCTCCTACACAAACCACCACAGAGTCTGCACCCTGCAGGTGGTTGAGTCTCTTTGGCAACCTGCTCTCCCAAAAGCAAAAGCAATTTTTTGGGAAAATACTAAAAAAACCCAAACAGCTCTTTTGACTTTGTGTTTCCCTACCAAACTGCCAATCATAACCAAGTCCTCTCCATATCCCCAGACAGACCTGCCTGCACTCTTGACACACACATATTTCTGTGTTTGATGATCATGAAACATACTTTGCAAGCTCAATTCCTGCCAGAACAAATCCCTTTAGCGTTCTCTCCTTCGGTGGTATTTCTAGGAATGGCACAGAAAAGTGTTTAGGGGGCTCTTTATTGATGCAGTTTTCATCACAAACCCTCCCAGGGCCTTTGGCCATGTTGCTATCTTATCACAGCTCAAAGTGGGTCAGTATCTCACCAGCACAGAGGGTAAAATACATTGAGAGTATGGAACAGAAAACAGCTTTATGACTTCCCAGCACTGTTCTTAGACTTAGCTGCTCTGCCTTGGACAAGATATTTCCCAGCCTGCACGTTTTCCTTCAGAACATCCAGAGAAATGTAGACCAGTTTAAACAAAATGTTTAAAGGAAATACTTAGCTGTTAAATGCCTTGGCTGTCCACCTCTGCAGAGAAGGATGCAAAGTGCTAAGAAGTACATTTCCATTGAGTCATGCTAAACTCCATCCAGGGGAAAATTTTCTGTCAAAATAAACTAATTTGACTTTTAGTTTGACAAACAGGCCCTGCACCCATACCTTTCATTCAGCTGGAAGCTCTTGTTTGTAGACATGCCCATGTTACAGAAATATGTCCTCGATTGCCATAACAGTGGAAAAAATCTCTAGCCCAGCAGAACAACACTGGAGGGCTATTGGGGTAACTACCACTTAGGTGCTGGGGAAGGGGAAAAGCAAGAAATGCAAGATACAAAGCTGTCTTTTTTGGCACTGAAGCACCCACAACTTCCCCATCTGGCACAACCTCTGGCAGACTGTTCTGCCTTCCTTTTGCTGTACAGTCGTGGCAATAAAGGCAAGCACTTTTCATTTCAGGGTGTGCAGCTCCTGATTTTATAGAGCTATACATTAGATTTAGATAGACTAAATGCTGATAGATCCAATATATCTCCCGATTGCTCCTCAAGGGGAACAAATGCCTTTGAGACTTCTGAATAAACATGCTCGAGGACTGAAGTTATGAGGCTGCAGAGTGCATGCTGCCTGTGCATAACATGTTACTGAGTTAAGATTTAAAGAAAAAAAAGAAAAATCCTTCAAACTGTGTGAAAACAAACTTCTTAATTGGTGAAAACCACGGTTGGGAAACATCCCAGGCAGCTGTTCTTCAGCTATCTGGAGACCTGCCAAGTCTTATATATCGCAGTTTTGAGCTGAGAACAAGTGTGATAAATTCCCTCCAAGAGGGTAATGTTTTTGAGTTATAAGCACCTAAAAATAGGCATACGTAATGAAATTGCCTCCTGAGCCATAACTGGAGTGTCACTGGTATAACGGTGTAATGCACCACGTCTGCCCAAAAGCTGATGGGGTCCTGCATCCCACTGAGCCAGGGGAAGGCTCCTGTTGCTTTTGGTAGGCACGGGGCATCATCAGTCCAGGGTCACCTGCAGACTGGTACTCACTAGGCTGTCACACAGGCTGAAAATTGTCACGAGGAACAGGTCCTCCCACTGCCCCTGCCTACTTCATCCGTGACACAGGCAGAAGGACCCACTCCAGCTCCAGCCAGGGTGACAGTGCTTGCAGCACCATTATTCATGTTTCCACTGGGATAATGCAAGATGATCATTTCTAAACATTACCCCCTCAGCGCACACAAAAAGCTCAGTGTTAATCTCATAACATTTGCAAGGAGATCTTTTTAATCAGTAATGAAAGCCAAACATTATCTAGCCTTTATTGACCTGCAATAACAGAACACCACTGTTACATTTCCCCTGTGCCTCTTGCACAGGTTCATTTGACTCGATCTGTGGTTGGTGTTTATTCTTAGCTCACAAAGCTGAAAGAGTTTATATTATTGATTTGCTGTATTTCAGGTTCAGTCCCTTAGTGCCCCTCAACCTGAATGAATTAAGTCAGAAAGAGTTAACACCTTTACTTCCAAGACAGAAACATGATGGTGGTTTATATAATCCACACATCAATTTTCACTCTGCCAGTGTTCAGCACATTTACTGGAGAGCGCCAAACACTGCAGCAGTATTGATATTTGCAACAGCAAAGATATTTGCAAACAAGAGCCTGCTCCCAGCAGAGGAAAAAGCTACATATTCAGGAAAGGAGAGTGAAGAGGCCCCCCACAGAGTAACCCCCATAGCGTGGGAATCATCCTTCCCTCACCAGTGGCTACTCTGGTGGTTTGTTACCCTGTGTGCAGATGTACCCTCTGCAGCACTATGTTGAGGCCATGGCTTCCACATCCTTTTTCCCACCACTTATTTATTTCAGGTACCTCTCACAGCTGGTCTACAAGTCAGAAGGTAATAAGCCATTACAGGGGCAGGGGCTATTGCTTTACCTGCTGGTTATATGACACTTGCTCGCTGTCTCCAGTGGAAGAACCAAGAAACATCCACTGATATTAGTAGTTAGTTCAAAACGAAGAAAAAGGGAGGCCATTGCCAGCAGCAAGTAGTGGACCTGTGAAACACCCTGCCTTGCAGGTTTGTGAATGCTCATAGCTTACAGGGATTTAAGAAGTGATTGGACAAATCCTTGGGGGGAAAAGTCCAGTAGGACCATTAAAAACAAAAGCCTCTACCTCAGGAAATCCTTGAGCCACCGATAAGCAGAAGCTTGGAAAGGAGCTAGGTACCTACTGATACACCGCTATCTTACACTCTTCCCCAGAGCTGCTTTTGGAGACAGGACACAGAGCTGATGGCTCTCTGCTCTGATACAGGACAACTGTTCTCCGCTCACATTAAAACCTGTGGCACCAGAGAAAACCCAAAAGTTTTGTCTCTGGCAGAAGCTAGGCATTTATTTCTTCCCTCATTTATACCAACTGAATCCAAAAGTTCTTCATTAAATGGAACAAAAACTTCCCAGGGCAGCAGACTGGGTGGCTGGAGTCCAGCTGCTAAAACATGTAAAGAATTTGGATTTCCTTTAAAAAGCTGCTAGTGGAATTTCATCAGTTTATGGCCCCAAGAAACCACCCACCAGAGCACACCAGTCTTTTCTGAGATACTTTTAACCATAGTTCAATTTCTTTACCTTTGGGATGGCCATCATTCAAAACACACACCTCCACCTGGTTTGTCTTCTCCCTAGAGTTTGTTTTCCAGCAGAAGAAAACTCCCTCCCAAATATTTCTGTGTGGAAAGGAGCCATGATATTCCCAGCAGCACAGGATACTCTGGTCTGGCATCTAAATATGCAGCTCCTCTCATATTGCTTCTCATAGTACATTTGAGCTCTGCTTAGAGCAGGACCAACTGTTGGTGTGCTATCAACACATTAATTCCTTCTGATCCACAGGGCTTTTCTAACCTCAAAATGAACATCATAACTTTCTACATAAAGTCAAGAACTTGCCTCCCATACAATGGAGGGGTCTTTAAGCCCGGGAGCACACTCCATCAGTGCCTCTAGGTGCTGGTTTGGCAGCACTAAACACGTGGCATGTCACTGCTTTCCTAAGAGCTTCATGGTACACAGCCCAGTCCCTTGGGCTTTCTGCAATGGGTGAGCTTGTTCAAGATCATCTCCCTCCTTTTCAGAAGTGGCTTATCCAGTGTTTTTTCTCAGCTTAGAGGAATCAAAAGCCACAGTAAATGCTATACAATTTCCACATTATTTTTCTCTTAGTAAGTTGCATCCCCAAAGACATGGCAAGAGGAGCTTCGAGAAGATTTAATAAGTAGCACAGAGAGGGTAAGAACAGACTCCTGGACCATGTCCTGCTCCGCAGTAGCTATGGAAAAATTTTCCCAGGTGTGTCAGCTGCATGAAAATGTTCTTTCTTGTGCCCCTCAGAGCAACAAGTGCCAGCTTGGGGCAGTACTGCCTGGGTGCAACCACAGAAGCACACTGTACCCAGAGCCATCTGAAAACTGCACTGATAGTGGTAAGGCGGGAGAGTGGTGCAGAGATGCCACGACTGCTTTTATTTTCTCTTCCTTGGGAACTTTCTCAATGAATTGGAGCTGAACACTTGCTTTCCTCAATTTGGCTACACCAGTAACATGGGAGCAGTAACAGCCAGGGCTATGCACCTTAGGTGGCAATAAGCTTCCTACCTCATATTCCCAGTGCCATGGCTGCATGCTGAAGCCACCTGTGTAATCAGACAGGTTGTAGGACAGGAAACATTTCAAGCCTTGGCATGGGGCATCCTCATGCAAGAATACACCTTCAGGGAAAAATGACTTAAAAATGGAGCCCAGGAACAAAAGACTCTTCTGGCCAGAGCACAGACAGGAGAGCCAGCAATACTTTAATCACCATGGCTTCAGTAGCAGGAATCTTGAAATTCAGCTTGTACTCATTATACATGTACAATATACATTGTATGTGCACAATGAGTACAGCTCACGTACCATTAATGTGTTGACCATTAACCTCTTTTTTTTCCATGCAAAAAGATTAAGCAGAGTGCTCCAGTGCCTGCTAGGTCCATAATCATAATCTCACCCACTGCCTGGTGCCATGTGGCATTTCACAGGTTCAGCTTAGTGCTTTTCCATTCATTGCAGAGTGGGTCAAGAGATGGTGCATGCAAACATGAATAACTGTCCTCTGCATTAATGCAGTTGCCTAAGTAACTGTTTTTCAAATAGATCTGTGCTGGGGCGGCATGCCCAGCCACAGCAAATTTATAGTGACCACAGGGTGACAGAGTACTAAAATATTAAAGTCTTTGTATGGTGATTGTACTTGGGAATTGCTAAGTTGGCTCTGAAAAGTAGCTATGACTCTATAAATAGTAAGTACTTTATCATTTCTTGCCTACTTTAAACACACAGCTATATTTCAATCATGATTCAGAGTAAATCAAATTCAATGTGAGGTATGGTAGGAATGTTGTGTGCACCAGAGGTGCACCCTAAGCTCATATAAATCAGCACAGCTCCATTGATGCTTAAGGAAAGGATGCCAATTTATGCCAGTTGAAGATCTGCAGGTTAGCGTTAGTATCATTCTATTAAGACTGAGACACAAGGAAGTCAACAACAAACAAAATTATTCACTATTGTCCTCGCTGTCCTCCTGAGATCCACTGAAATAAGGCACAGCAGAAGTGCTTATCCCTCCTACGTCGTTCATTCATATAGAAATATTAAAGGTGTTGCTTAGAACAATTTAAGGTTTGCTATAAATCTCAGTGCTATGTAACAGTACATTCTGTTTAGGAATATTACCTGGAAATTAGAAACCTAGTGAGCCATTTATTTTTTAAATGCCATAGATCCAAAATTTCTTGACATCAGGACGCAAATAAAATAAATTAGTGTTTACCAGAGGGGGGAAAAGGGAACAGGATCTATATCCTAGCTAACATTACAAAACAAAAAGATTAATGAAACCCTCAGCTGAAAACTCTAATGGCCAAAGAACTAAAAAATGTACCTGTAAAAGGTAATATTAATTGAAGAGCTACAGGGAAATACGCAGCTGTTACAGCACAAATATATTTTCCTCCTCTCTGCAGCTTGCTGCGCACACCATGTTCTTCTTCTGAACTGAGACTATAACTGTCTTTTTAATGCATAGTTGCACAGTGGTTTAGGTCAGAGGGAATCATTTAATCACCCAGCCTGACTTTCTGTTTCCACATAACACAGATCTTTGCATTTCACCCATTTACCTCAACACTGAGCGCAGCAATTTGATGTAGGCAATACTTTTTTGTTTTGTCTTGGCCCCAGACAAAAGTTCTTGGGCTCAGACAAAGCACTGCTATCTCTTCTCCAAGTATGACTTCACTTAGTGTCTCAGAACAAGTGGAAACAATCCTACGTAGCTGCTTTCAAAGGATGGTGAGGTACCAAAAAGGCAGAAGCAGAGACTCATGTTATCCCACATTCCTGAGCCCTGGTTTTCAAATATGTTCTGTTGGTGGCATCAAGGCATCAAAGTCCTCTTCTGCTCCTTCAGGATAGTGCAACAGGCAGAGCCACCACACAGGTTCACCAGACATCACTTCAGCACGTCCACAAGAGAGTTAAAGCAGCACCACATAAAAGCAGGCAGCAAGTGCTAAAGCATGCTAAAAATAGGCAATGGTTAAAAAAATTAAAAAAAAAAAAAAAAAAAAA